>MEHQ01004328.1:0-28744 GCA_008828725.1 Saccharina japonica
ATTTGTTTCTGCAGTCCTTCGGGTGTTTCTGATATGCAAACGAAATCATCAGCAAACATCAATCCCGACACCGTATCTTCCCCCACCGTGACTGGGGGTCTCATTGTCCTTCCGTAGATACAATCACCCCGAATACGATCGCCAGTCCAAGAAATACGAAAACGGACCAATTACCTATATTGAGGTAATTCCCGGCCTTTCAAGCTCATACCAATGCGATAGGCAGGCTCTTCGTACGTAGTCGGTCTGGTACCCGCATGTTCTTCTCCCTCTTTCGCTAAATTAAATCATTATCCCTCTTTCGGGGTAGATGAAAATAAATTTGGTTTTCCAAAAATAAAATTTGAAGTGTGGTGTCGGAAAGTTTTTTTTCGGAGACCCCTGCGTACTCGTATATATTTATATATGTATATATATATATAATGTAGTCAGTAACCATTGAGCCGAAATCAATCATCACAATTTATCGAACAATGCAAATAGGCAAAAATAGGATGGCGTATTATCCCTGGCACCATCTCAGGGGTCAGATAGGGGGGGCGAGACAACAATTATTGTTGGGTTTTCCTCCCACGTACAGATGCATTTAAACAAGAAAGGTTTGTTTTATGTACCATGCAGACGGTTCTAGTCAATTGGTTCCAACGTGTGGGATAATTGATCGTTCATCTTGTGTTATCATGTAGGATACATTATGTTCCTGCACAAGCCTGCCAACCCGCCCCTCCATAATATACACATTCACAGGATAGGTGTAACACCTAAAGTTTAATTAGGCAATACAAATCCAAGGGGGTGCACGACAAAAGGGCTAAACGACGCCACACTCTTCCAACTACAGCAGTAGTAGTGCCAGGTAGATCGTAAGTCATAATTTAAGCCATTGGGATAGTACTTGTAGTATTAGTATTTCTGGACGAATTTGCGAAACGTTTTAATGTTTACTTAGTTTTAGTACCCCCCAATGGACTTCGCGAAAACGCTGAAACTGCGATCCGGCGTTTTAGGCTAGCAACTTAGAGGTGTGGGAGGGGTTTTGAGGAGCCGCATCTTCGACTCATGTTCTAATTCGGGGAACTGGGATTTCCCCGTTTTTCCCATATTTCTGCATATACGGCTCATCAGGGTGGGCTAGTGTAATGGTATGGGCTAGGAAGGCCGGTAATTACCTCTGCATAGGTAATTGGTCCGTTTTCGTATAACTTGGATGGCATTCGTATTCGGTATTCGGGGTATTTATAATATCTGTGGGCCATACTTGAAGCCCATCCCGAAGCAGATGTCATCTGGCTCGGGGATTAATAAAAGCTGCTTCTCTTCTACGCTTGACTCTACGGAAAGTGAGTAACACCAAGGATGCTTAATAGACAAACCTGCAAGGGGATACTCTGTGTCTCACCCAGTCATATCACATACGGGACCTGGACCTGCCAGAAAGAAGAAAGAAAGAGGTATACCAGTAGCCGGGAGGAGGAAGTAGATGCACAAATGTCAAATGTGCCCATTTGTCAAAGCGATAGAGTAGAATTCACATAGTTGGAGAATGTGAAATGTACAAGGAGGAACGCGATGTGTTAAAAGAGAAAATGAGGAAAATAGACGAATGTGACATGGAGAAGTTTGGTACACTAGATAGTAGCGAGAAAACGATCGCTACCTTAGGAGATAGATGGTGGGCAAAGGGGGCGAAACAGGAAGGGGATAGGATTAGCAAAACGTTTCTTTGTAATATATGGAAACAACGGAACGAGCGCCCAAATGTTGGAGGTGTCTTTATTAGGAGTAGAAACGGTGCTCCGCCTCGAAAGGGATGCATGGCCAACGGTCAAATGACTAAGGCAAGCAACAAATGAGTACGCCCCCCCCCCCCTGTCTGGGTCTCGAAAATGGGAATGTTGGGAGTTGGGGCGACAAATGTTCCCGGATTCCCCGTTCGTAAGCACGGCGGTCTATTGGAAGATTATACGTTAGAATATACACAAGAATGCCAGTCTGTTTGTATGTTAGTCCGATGTCGGTAGATCTACTATGATCCACGGTAAGATTGTCGGTAGGACAAACAATCATTGTAGAGTACAGTCTACTCGTAGTATATCATATCATATATATGATACTGGAACACGGGGTACCGAAAAATGATCGTATATCAGGGTCACGTAAATAGCTCAAGTCATGCCGGACGAATCAGAGTGATCGCACCAGGTGATCGCCTTGTGCCTTGCGCCGCATTTCAAACCATATTTTTCTCTCCTGTTTTATTGAACAACGCGAGTGAACTTCACGGTAGCTACTGTAGGGTGCTATCAGCCACCTGTGTGTTCCTTCACGAGAGATCTCCAACATCATCATATCCCATCACGGTATCCCGTGCATCGTATTACGCGACTCGGCGCTGCTGCTGTCACTTCTATACTGGTTGTTACCATAGAGCACGGTGAGCACCGCTGAGAGCATACACACATTTTGAGAACGAGGAGGAAGATAATGAGAAGGAGGACGGTAGTGTACTGGGGGGGGGTAGCACGGCCTTACTATATACCGATATGTACGCTATAACCACAACTGGTCTACGTCTATAGCCGCTCCGTTGTACGTCGAAGAGGCAGTTGGGTTTATTATGGGGTACATCGCTGTCCTCAGTATATGATACGATCGTGCGATTTTGCACGGTCGGTCGTGAGATGCTGCTGTGCTACTGTATATACATGTGGAAATGTGCAACGCCGTACGGTACAACAACATTTATCTCGGCCTTAACACGGCTGTACCAGCCTATACATATATCGAGGAACGAGGAATGACATGTAGCTGGTAGCAATACTCGTCGTAGTAGTCGTTGTATTCATAGTTATTGTCAGTATTACTCGCGATGTTCCTCATACAATGTAGATGTAGACCTTGGCCATAGCAGCAGGACTTGTTGCAGCTAGCAGCAACTTTCCAAAACAGCCATGCCTGTGGCCCGTCTGTAATCGTAGAAGGGTTTACTGCGGTTGGTTTGTTTGTAGTTTTCAGCAGCAACAGCTATTGATAGTTCCAGATAGACGATGGCGACGACGATCGATCCTTCTAGATCAGTCGAGTAGTAGCCGAGTTCACAGCGAACGAAGCCCCTTGATGTTCTTGAGGCGTAGTCGAGCTTGAGGTGTACACATCGTGACTGGCCCCCAGCTGTTTGTGCTTACGGAATCGAGGCTTCCAACCTATTGGGTATGTCGCGTGTATCATAGCTGGTGAATAAATGACGCTCCAACGACAGTTGTGCTGGTTATCGCCGGTCTCGAAGGAATGAAGAGAAAGGTAAACATGAGCGGTGTGCGATGTACAGATATCGATCGCATCTCAACATAAACAAAAGTTGAACACAGAAGTACCCTCGGGTGTTCTGACTACGCTGTGTGGACCCTGAACAAACAACTCTCGGTTCAACCACGGTATTCTATTGGGGTTACCAGGAACAATGACACCGCCCGCATGAAACCGTCAACAACCCATCAAAAATCTTGAAAGCTACTTGTATACACATCAACTCCGCTGCTCTACTCTACGAACTGTATAATCAGATGACCTTGACATTTATTGGCATACACAGTAATTCCGCTGCTCTACGCTACGAACTATTTAATCACATGACTCTGACTATGACCCAGCCAACGAACCGATAGACCGGACAGGCTACTGACTTCTAACGCAGAACGGGTGTGTATCAATGAGTACTCTACCCGTGGTAGCCTCCATATGTGACCCCTTTGCACCGAGATGGAACTTGGACCGCACGCGGGGTTGCGTGCGGATCACCCTGGTCATTGTGCGCTAAACATACGTCAGTCGTTTACTATGTTTGTCCCGTCAATGTGCTTAAATCCCAAGCCCCCTCTGCCTCTCGGCCTGGCCTGCCACAGGTTTATCCTAGCGGCAAAACATGCTGCCCACGTCACGAAGAGCAGCAAACGCGTTGTCCACGGCGTTCGCCTTTTTTTATGCGTCGACCGTTACCACCGTTACGGCCCAGAGCCAAGACAATACATGTGTGTCGTTCAGCTCTTCCTCTACGGCCGGGAACCCCGAGGATAGTCCGGTAGGTCTTGCGACCTTCGTTTCTTGTGCAGACGGCAGCTTTCTCACCGGGGTGCAAGCTTCGTACTTCAGCCGACTATCTTCGCTGGTGTGGACGTGAGTTGACAGCATTATTCGTAGGGCGGAACGGGGCGGGAGAGGACCTCGATGCCTACTCCATATTGAGACGAAGTGATATTTTCTTAACTCCTCGTGCATTTTCATTTCGATAACTAAATTTCACAGACGGTCGGGCATAGGGTTAGGGATGGCGTTTCAAAAATTAAATCGAGAGGGTTTTAGCTATTTGGTTGGTCAAAGCTGGGCCAACGTCTGTACAGCGAAACCGGTCAAAAGGGGGCATACCCCCCCCGCCTTTTCAGTCTAACGGGGTGAGGTGTGGGGAAAACGAGTCCGAGGAAGGTGCCCGCGCGAGCGTCAACCACCTCAAATATAGTTATGACGAGCCCGCAAGCGCCCGCAGCCCATGCAAAGCAGGCGCATATAATACCCTGTTGTTTAGGTTTCGGTCGCGTTTATTGTTGGTGCTGACGGCAACGTGGTGCACGAGGGTGCACAATGACCCCCCGTCTAACTACAACGCAGGTATTACTGTAGGTTAACTATTTACAAGTTTCCCAACAGACCACAGCCTTGACACAAATAGCATCGTCGGCAGGACGTGGGTTGTAAGTTATAAGAAATTGTGTTTTTCATGTCCACCGCCCACGAGAACGAATAAAAAAACAAAAGGGGGGAATCTCTCCATGCCAATCTGACAAATACCCTCCCTGGGTCCCCAGAACGTTGACACGTCTGACCCCGTTTTTTGTTTGATCGGCAGCCGGTGTGTGTCTGCGAAAACAGTCTGAGGGGGAGGGGGGGGGGGCGTACTCATGTCGTGTGTGCACGGCCTTAGTCGTATGGCCATAGACCCTCGCATCCCTACAATGCCGGGACGGAGCACGTTGTGTTTTTACCAACCAGGCAGACATTGCTTGTACCAAGCGCGAAGCGCCGTTAGGTACTGGGCGGGTCGTGTGGAGGGTGAGCTGCATCCTGCTAAGAACCGCCTCTTAGCCGGACTTGCATATGGACGACAGCCTCCAGTGAATTGGTTTAATTTTTGGTGTAGCCACTTCCAGAGACAGCAATGGGTATTACTACTGTATGTACCTGCCTCGTGAGTGCCTTACCATCTACACACTACGTGATACGATAATTCCCCTTGTGCGGAGTTGAGGTTCTCAACCCCGCACAGATGATCTAACAAGACGGCAGCCTTGGTGACCGGCAAAAAACCAAAACGGTACCCCGGTTGTCTAGCTCACGCAGTGAGAGACATGTTTTAGAGCGTCGTCGCCAACCGACGCCAACCCAACCTATAAATATATCATATATTTTTAGTGGGGGGGTCTTACAAGGCGTGATTAGGTTTGGCATTATGTTTAACATCTTCTGCTGCTGCGCTGCACGTATTATACGAGCATCACATATGATATATGATACAGTGGTGGTTCTGCAATAGTGCGGCCCACGTCAATGCGGGGACAATGGCTAAACACACGAAGATGCCCGGCAGTAGTGAGTAGTGAGGATGGCGCACCACGTATTGCAGGACCTCCACGCCTGCATATCACTATTTACACCAGCTCTACAGACAGTGGTGGCAGTACTGGACGAAGCATGATAGTAGATCTTCCTAAGGTAGCTATTCAGGCAATCTGATTGGCTAAGGGTATGTTTTACGCGGCTCAATCAACTTGGACTGTTTCCCAGCCACATCATCCCGAATCACCCTAGCGTCTTTCCAAGCACAGTATCCACGCCGGCCGAGTCAACCTAGAGTCTTACCAAGCACAGCATCCCAGCACTGACCACTGGCATGGTGTTCGGGTTAGGGTTAGGGTTCGGGTCGGAGGGTCGGCTTCAGGCGCCAAGCACAAAAGCCCCGTAAATGTCTACTACCAAGGTTCGTCCACCCCTCAGGGGTGGCGATCGCCTGATAGTGAATATTCCTAAAGTTCATTGGCTAAGGGGTACATTGTAAGCGGCTCAATCAACCTCGAGTATTTCCGAGCCACAGCAGCCAGAGCCGGCCGCCGAATCAACCTAGAGTATTTCCAAGCGAAGCGTCCACGCCGGTCGAATCAACCTAGGACGCATGCTACGGTAGCCTGCATGCAGGTGCACCTTGTTTTTTTCTGAGGGTGGTCAAGTGAGAAGCGCTATACTAATAGTAAGTCAAAAACTGGTTTCGGAGGGATATAAAAGGGCTATATATACCCGATGAACAATCCCATGGGCTAGGCTCAACACGAAAAATATTGTGACGCAAACATGAAATTCCGGCGATTTTGGGTTAAGGAGCCTTTAACCTTTAATAGGTCATTCAGAAAAAAAATCAGCCAAAAAAAGGTATACCTACACCTCCATCGTAGCCCACGTCGTAGAGCCGTACTAATCACAGCATCCCAGCACTGATCACTGGTACAGGGTTCGGGTTAGGGTTCAGGTCGGCAGGTCAGCTTTAGGCGCCGAGCACAAAACCTCCGTTAAAAATCGTCATCTGCAGGTGTCAGCGCTTCCTGCAGGACAGCTACTCTCGTACACATCGTACATATCAGGTAGGCTATAATGAGGAACAAACAATAGATATTGTAGACGAGGTACAGCAGTATTGTATTGATGAGCTTCGGCCATCCATCGAGCACCAGAGCCCGGAACACAGCTGCAGGAGCATGGATCCCATCACTGCCCAGGGCAAAAAAAGGAGAGGGGATCAGATCAAAGCTGGGGTTAGCCCAGGCAATTCCATAAAACAAAGGGTGTGCGTATTCTGCATGAGCTTCAGGCGTATTTCCAGCGCCCGCGGATGCCGTCTTGGATTCCTCGATTGTAGGTATCGGGCGGCCGATCCCAAAAAACATCGGTTTCCGGAAATATGTTTATCTTCGACATCTTAAAATCTGGTCGTCATTTTTATGACGTCCCGGAAATAGTCTAGTCGAAAGCGGGGGGGGGAGGTGGAGTGGGGCAGTGAACCAAAGCCCCACTGTCCACGGCTCCGTAACAAGTGCTCGTTATCGTTTACAATATAACTCATCACCGCGTCTACTCGCACATCCTCGCCGCGCACACGATTCGTGAACCTTTTTGAGACTTCGACGCCCCCCGCAATAACCCTTCTTCAAAATTGATATCGACTCGGAGCTGCAGATTTCCGGCCATATGAGAGCTTTCGCTTGGTGGTTTTCTTGAGAGAACGTCAGGCGGTGTGTGCATCTTCCATAGAGCTGAAGCCACCGCCGACGCCATCCCACAGATGGATTACCCGCAGCTGGGGTTTCCGTAGAGCGAGTAATTCGACCCATGGTGAGCGGTAACGCATCTACAGTAGGGATAGTTTAGATTTCGATGCCATCGAACACACGCTTTTCGGGGAAAAGCGGGATTTTCAAGGCTGATTCGAACATGAGAGTGTGCCGGGTGTTCTGAGCTCGCCGCTGAACAAGTGGCCTAAGCGGAGCCTCAAGTCCTTATGGACTGCAAAGTACCCGTTAAAGAACACTGCGTCACATTGGTAGCTGAAAGTCGGACGCACCGCAAGATTTGAAATAATTCCTCGCCTCTATCACGCGTAATCGAGATTCGTCAAAAACGAGCGCACCCATCGCCCATAAACCATGCCTGCACCACGTTCGCCCTGCTTGAAGCGAAGGTACGCATCCCCGATGCGAAGCTTGACTTGATACCAAGCTCTCCATGGCCGGTTCAAAGCTCAGCTTTCACACGATCGGCTTCGTAACAAGGACCGGCACGATCTTCCCGCCCACTGCTGACGCCTCGTCACCATGGCAGCATCAATCCTGTATCTGCATATCTTTGCTGCAGCAGACCGCCGCTCGTTCGCACTAATATCCTGTTTTTGAATTTGCGGGCGCATTCGGTATCCTCCAGGATTGAATTTCAAGATGCCACATGAGTACCTCCCTTACAAGGATAGGTATATCGGTATCTTCAAACCGTCCTTGCCAGCCTCACAAAGTGAGTCACTCGGCGGGGAACGGATCTGCGGATCAGGCTAAGGTGCCGCTTGTAGTTCCGACCAAAAAGACTGGTGTCATATCGGCGTTGAGGAATAGGCCTGGTTCGTCGAATGCGTCGAGCCGAATGATGTACAGGGGTCAATCCTCAATATCGTGGCCATCGAACTCCTCCACATAATTTGTGTGGCCGAACGTCGGAATCGTATCCACATTCATCAGGGACGCCGTGCGGATCCCGTTGATATTACGTTGCCAAACTTCTCTCCCATAAGATATCCCCGACCCGTACTCCACCCCAACGATCGGACCCCTCGCCAGCAACTGCGGGCACGAAATGTCTGTCTACTCTCTGTAGCTGTAACTCCGTGATACTCCATATTGAATCCGTAACTAGTGGTGTGGGGCTGTTTGGCTAACCTAAGCTATCGAACACCTTCCCTGGCACCGACCAGATAACAGGCCTGAACAACAATCACGAACAGATAGGGGAAATGCTTTATTCCTATTAGTGACAGGAAGTCGCGATTTTTCACTCAATCAATTCTTTCTGCGAATAGCCTTCGTGAGAATGTCCGAATGCTACACTAGTTCCCTTTTTTGTTGTGCTGAAAGGGGCGGCGCAATAGCGCAGTCAAGTTGGCAGGGCAAGGATACGCGTGAAATCTCGTCTGAACGATATCTCCGCCACTGATAAATGTTAGGGCACATCTCTACACATATTTTAACACTCTCCCTGGAGTACAGCAGCATTGCTCGATATCTGCACGAAGGCGGCGTAGCCTTGTGTCCCCTATGTTAGCTGTCAGAGTAATTTCGGTCACAATTGCTTGATTTTCGGGGAACCCTACAAGCCCTACGTACGAATACGAACAGGAGCGTTTCCCGATAGAGAAAGAGGCCTGGCGAGCTCGGCGTTAGCACAAACGCTACGGGTATCAACGCCGCTATCGTGATGAATTAAAAACTGCCACAGGTGAACCAATCGTCACCGCGCACCTGGTACGTGATTACGGGCGTTTTGGTGGTGTTTCTCTAACAGTACGGCTGTTGACAGACAAAGGTGCTTTGTTCAGCAATTAATGCAACGATAGTAGATCCGCAGTTGTGCTTTTGGCGATTGCATAAATCGCCTTAGCGTACGTACCAGATGAAGCGCATGGTCGGATGGCAAAAATAGAACTGTTGCTAACCCTGGGCTTTATCCCGGAGAGTTGATTTCTATACCAGGGCCTGGTGGTGTTTTTGTCGCGGGCGTTCCGGTTAATGTTACTTCAACGGCTGATGTTATGCATATTTTCATATTACTGTAGTACTGCATGATATACGGCGGATCGACCCAGGTACTCTCACGAAGAAGAGATAGGCTTCCTCAGCAGCAGCGATAACACAACTGCGGACGGGTCGGCGTCGTTCACGATCGGCCTCACGGGAGTGCAAACCTGGATAAGAGATGACGTCTTGCCGTTCTTGGGAAACATGTACTTCGGAGGATACACCATCGACTACGCAGAAAATGAAGGCGCATCGTTCTCGTGGACGGGCCCATTCGGGTGAGTTTAGTGTCGGTCGGTGGCCATATCTAGCTCAGACGTGTGACGACGTGACCTAAAGGCTTCGCCTAGTTCAACGCCTCTCCGATCCTGCCAGCTGCCGCCCCCCTCACCCCGCCGGGCCTTTGGGAGCGCGAGACAGGGACCACAGTGGTAGTGTAACAGTACCGTAGTTCAAGACGAAACGCGTCGTTTGCCACCTATACATATAATACTAGCGTGTGGAAATACAGAAGGCATGGGCGTATATATTATAATTTATAGTAGCATTAACGTAGTATACCAGAGTGTGTGCAGTGTGGGTATTTGGACATGGCGGGTGGAATCGCAGACAAGTGCCGGGGGGCGTTCGGCTTCAATTCGGCACGTTTGGGCTGCACGACCAGCATATCCTCGATTCCCAGCGATACAGCCATACATGCCAGTTTACAGTCGACTGTTCTTCGTGCACAAAGCCACTGCTTGTCGCATCGCCCCAACCATACACCGTAGATACACGACCACAGCCTCCTTCTCCTCCATGGTGGTATGTGTCACATTGGGCTTTCCACCGGGTTCATGCTGCTCGTTGGCTGCTTGTTTCGAAGGATTTTCGACACCGATGACGAGGTGCTCCCGGGTAGTTCGGCTTCCTATTGCGCCAGGGGCACGTTGGCCACGGGCGTGACTGTGTGGGCCTCTCAAGCCTTCGTCTACGGAGTCATGCTAGAATGTGCAGCAGTCACCGACTCGTGTTCACCGGAGAAGTATCCTATGAGCCTCTTCGAAGGTGCGTCGTCGGGGATGTATGCCCTTAAGAGGGTCATACTACGGTGTAGCGGGCGAACCGAGGTTCCTTTTCGACACCCCAAAAACGATTTAAAATGAACAGTGTGTGCCTCGACCCGAAGAACAAAGCAGATTAAACACGCACAAAAGCTATTCGCACGTACATACGGGTAAAATAAGGATGGGGTTTTCCAATGTTTCATTTTTTATATTAATAGGTGATGAGCCCCGTCAGTCAGTAAACGATGGGTCCACGAGCGTACCCCCTCTACCGCACTGCAGAGGCATATACCGCACTGTAGAGGTATCTACCGTAACTTATGTGTATATACCGCACTCTAGGAGTATCTACCGCACTATTTGTAGAGGAGTGTACCGCACTGTAAAATTGTCGACCGCACTGTAGAGGTATCTACCGCACTGTAGAATCACCTACCGCACTATTTGTAAGACATGGTTCTCTGATGCGCTCCGCTGCAGAGCAATAGACCCGCGGGGGAATGACGCACAGCACGTAAACAAATAGCCTCGTGAGTCCATCAACTCTTTGTAAGGTGCAGACAGCCGCCGGCGCCACTCCATAGCAGGCTTTGCACACGCTAGCCTTTGACGTCGTGGCCCCCCGTTGCAACGGTATACCTTCGTTGGCGATGCTCGGTATCAGGCCCCTTTCTTCATTCGAATAGCTCAATGTGTGGATAGGTGGTGTCGGTCTTTTATTAAGAGCATGGCCTCAACACCTGGCCATTGGTGTTTTGTCGACCCAGAGTGTTGTCCAGCCCGTTATCTGATTGGTGTTCCTGTTTTGCTGTATATATCGCCCCCATGACGCTCAAAACGACCGGCTGGTTCGTGTACGGGATGCATATTCATTATTTTTCATCTGGCCCAAACACAGGCGGCTCGAACTCTGCTTCCAACACGGACGCATCAAGAGAAGCTTCCTCGAGCCTAGTGCTCACCCTTTTCGCTGCCGTGGGGGGGGTTCTGCTCCTGATCGCGATAGCCGTCGGTGTTACGTGCTGCACCTGCCGCCGCCGATCAAGAAAAGCGCGCGGTCCCGACGAGACGGGGGAAACTCCTAGGCCTGCTGTCACGGGAATCTCGGTTGCAGGAGGGCAAGGTGATGCCAGCGCAAACGACGAAACAACAAAACATGCAAGCTATGCGGATGAAGGCCACGCTCTCTCCCTCCCCCCCATGACCATTAGCAGTACTTACCAAGCAAGGATAAATTTACCACCAACCTATACGACGGATATAGTGACGGATGAATTAGCGTTCGGTGCCCCCGAGCTTTGGCCCTCCCTCTCGTTTGAACCCTCCGCCCTCGAAATCTCCGTGCCATGCTTCGCGTTTTAGCAGGTGTACCCCCCCTTCCGAGCAGCCCACCGCCTCCGTATGTTGAGACTCCAACGTATGCCGAAGCGCCGCCTCCAGAATATTGCTGAGCATCGGTCGGTGTTTCGGATTGCTGTGTGCTGTCCTGTGCTGCGCTGTGCTGCGCTGCCCTGGGCTGCGCTGCGCTGCGCTGGGCTGGCCTGTGTTGTGTTGTGCTGTGCTGTGAGGCTGGGCTATGCGGAACATTGGCTGGCGTGACGGAGGGCGAGGGGGGGTGCCCTGCTTGGTTGTCGTCTACCTAGTATATTGAGGCGCTTATACACCCACGTGAACGTTGCATCACCTCTGTAACACGACAAGTCGGCGGCCTCGGCGCATGCAGCGCTTCCATAACATCGTGTGCTATCCATCTCGTGGTTCACAAATCACGGAGAATCCATAAAACCATATGTTTTGAACTGGCCGGCATACCTGCCGGTGAATACGCTGGTTCATCGCGTCGCCCCCCGCCTAATGCGTGTATATATTAATATGGATATCAGAGCCACATGCCACGGTATTAGGAGGGATATTCCCATGTCGTGTGTGGCCGTAGTCGTATGACCATAGGCCCTCGCACCCCTACAATGCCGGGACGGAGCCCGACCGGGTTTCACCAACCAGGCAGATTACTGCTTGCACCAAGGTCGAAGCGCTGTAAGGCGTTCAGCGAGTCGCGTGAAGGGTGAGCTACATTCCACTAAGAACCGCTTGTGAGGCGGGCTTGCATATGGACAACAGCTTGCCATGCTCAAATGAATTTGTTTGGTTTCTGGGGGGGGGTGTTGGGGCCTGAAAACGCCCAATGAACGGGGGCGCTCTCCACTTGAGAGTCTACCGAAATTGTATTTTTGCAGTTTCAATATTCGGTATGCCCCTAGCCTGTGGGGTAGGTCGTCGGGTCGAGTGTTGGATGCGGGGTGTAGGGCTCCTTAACCCTCTTAAGACTGCAGTCCCGTTTTGGGGACAAACCACTCTAATTCTAAGTAATTTGTCCCCAACTGCAGTCCAGTTTTGGGGACAAACCACTCCAATTCTAAGTAATTTGTCCCCAAAACGCTCCAGTCCTATAAGGGTTAGGTTTGATGCCCGAGAACAACTACCCCGAACAACACGCGCAAAGATAGCATAACTTTCTCGGGCGATTTTTCCGGGCTAGGTTTCTCGAGGACGCGGGGGGGGAGCTACGAACGCTGAGCGACGCGTCCCTGCAAAAAAAACAAATGCCACGAGCTTATTCCAAAGCCACTATTTTTGGTTGTGTGGTACCCCGTTGGTTCGGAGAAAATCGACTCGAAAAATAATTGTAGGAGATGTATACCCCCTCCTTCGTTAGCGTGGCTGAGACCTGCAACAGCCTTGTCTGGACAACTACAAGGATACGCGCATGTAGATACCCGGCGTCATGAAGGAATAATGTCTCTGTATAATATTCGGGTTGTGTGTCGCTTTGGTTTTTGTCTCGAGTGAGTCTTTCGCGTGTGAAGTCCGGGTTGCAACATGCTCGTCTTTCCACGCTCGAACCGTCGACAGTCGCAACGTATAAAAGGTGAAGTTGTGTACGGTATGTAGTCTGGTAGGCATTCCATCGTCGGGGGGAGGGGTCGCCGTTTTGGCGGACGGAAATCCACCGGTGGTACAAAATTGGGGGAGGCTGCCAACTCCGCTGCGCGGGCCAATTCAGTGATTGTATCGCTAGGTTAGAGTGTATTCAGATTTTCCGCGCGCCTGGATGTGACCGGAGGAGACAGTAATAATGTCATAGTTGTGTATGGTTTATCCTGGGATCTCATGTCTAGTGCTCTGGTCCGAGGTAGCGTGAGGCGCACGCCGGGCGCTGTTCACCATGTTGGGCTGATCATATGATGGGCACGTTTGTATGTCCGGCCTCCTGTTCACGAGTGGTCCGCCCTTGCCGGGAGCAACGCTACACCGACACCGACGTGTTGCGTGCGGGTGGTTTCTGCCACAGCTATTAATAGTTCGGACGGCTGCTACGATAGAGGTCGAGGTATACCGTTTTTTGGCTGAAAACGTTTCTGAATTAGAAGGGCGCCTTAACCCAAAGCCGTCGGAGAGCAATCCCACGGTAGAGGTACCACTTTTAGGCTCAATATTTTCGGACCCGTTGTGCTCCTCACGCGAGTAACCACCAGATACTATAATTATTTCACTGGTATATTTTGTTTTGGACTACCGCATTGGAAGGTTTGGTCGGGTTGCGCGAGCGAATGTTTCCGAAGTCATGTTTCGTGTGAGACATTGAGCTCCTCATGTGAGGAGCTCAGAAAATTCTGCTGCGCCCCTACCGTGGGATGACTCCGGAGTTCCTTTTAGTGTTGCATTATTTTTAGTTATATCGTGAGGCCATGACATTGACCATCGGGTAGCACTTTTAGTTCCTCCCATACTGTATCAGTATCAGGCTTTAGGTGAGGTATAGAGATTCTCAAGCCACCACCCTTATGAGGCAAAAACATGTTGCACCTCTACCTTAAGATAGCTCGGGTCTTCGACGCAGGCTCATTACCTCCCACAATGTATACGGTATGAAGTATATACATATGAAAAACAACAGTTGTGGGATCGAGTATTTCGTCGAGCTCATATACATCGGAGTATATATATTCCGTATGCGGTTGATTGTTTGGGTGGATTGCTGTAGTTAGGCAGGTCGTCCATTCAGAGCTCTCGCCACGGCGGCGTCGCTCTATTGTCCAGCCCTAAGTGTTGGTCCGTAACTGAACCGAAGGAGCAGTGGGTGACTACTCGTAAGCTCTTCAATGTTCGACAAGTGGCTTTGTTCTGCTTGTTTTGTGTGTGTTTCCCACTTGGACCCCAAATGTTTTTTCTCGACCGTGATCCAGGAGCACAGGTAAGGAACGTTTCTTTCCTCTCGGCCGCCCCGTGGTTACGACGCCCTGGTCTTGTGCATACAGTACGCGACAGGACTTAAGAATTTCCTATTCAAACTCAGCCCCGCGTCTTATTTCCTGCCAATTTTCAGCAGAAATGCTTGAATCCAATTTCTTATTGGGAGAAGGGGCGCGAAACGCCAAATTCTTGAAAATCAAATTCTTACTTTCCTCTCGGCCGCCCCGTGGTTACGACGCCCTGGTCTTGTGCATAGTGCACCAGACCCACAACCATTCCCACCACTGGTTGGCCTAGGTCGAAATTCACCGACACTCACACCACGAAAACAAACTCGGGATTGGCTCGGTGTTGTACGGTGGCGCCATCTGCAGCCGACGCAGTCGCCCGTCGTAGCGTAGTCCACAAGAAAGACCCAATGGCAGACTGCTGTAGGTCGGTGAAAAAGCACGGTACTTGAGTATGTGGGGGGTTTCCACCGTTTCTTGGTTGGATTATTGCGGTCGGTTGCACGGTGAGTAACCATGTCTGATGGTGAAGGTGACAAGGCCGATGAAGCTGAAGTGGCCGATGCAGGCGTGGTGCTATTGCTACTACTGTCGGAGCCCCAGAGCATCTCTCCGCTATGTTACCAGGTTGTTCCTTCTGTAGTCGGTGATGTTTAGTCAGGCCCTGATGATGTCCTTGGCCACAGATCTGTTGCGAGCTAGGGGGACCACTGTTTCGGCCTTCGGGCACCCTAATTGAGGTAGCGGGATCCCATGACGCCTTGAAGGATACCCAATGGCCTTGTGGGGGGGGGGGGGCGTACGCCTCGCGGGAGCCCCACCGTGTAGTATGTGATTACGGTTTGTTGAGTGTTGTCCAGGGTGATCTATAAAGTAGTAATGGGGGATCACCGAACACCATTGTGCAAACGAAATATTGAATATCTCCTGGGTTTGGTGTTTATTAACATCCCGTGCTTTTAGGCGATATGTAGATACGCAGTACCCGTAGGACGCACGGCGAATGAGGTTTTGCTATGTGTACCCCAATGGTGATATAATACTACTGCAGGTGTATGACTGGGTAAACGGTGGTATTCATAGTGCGTATTATATTTTGAGTACACGCAGGGGAGGATAATTGATTGGGTGTAATTGATCGGTGGTATTCGATGAATTATGCGCAGTTTTCCATTGTGGATTAATACTGCCCTATGCACATTGTCGGAAGACGAATGAAATAATAACTTTGACCCTAATTGTGTAATATTGGGTATTACGCAATACCAAGGTATTCACCACCAGCTGTATTATCTCCCAGTTATTTATATAGGGTACGTAAATAAAGGCCCGCCAACGCCATACTACTCTTCTGTGATGTGGTGTCCTACCTATGATATGAAAAACTATGTTAATAATATGTACTATGTTGTTGTTGTTTCGTTTTTCTTTCCGTCCATCCCATTTATTATCTTCGCCCTTCTTTTTCTCTCTCCCTCGTGAGTCATACCTCAGATCCGGGGTCATACTATCTATGCTCGTACAAACATTCGGTTATTACTTATCATACCATGACGTGCTTATGCAGGATGTGCTGATTGCGGGGGGACATAGTAAATAGGACCAAACATTGCGAGTAAAAAATATGAAATACATAGGCTTTTGTGTTCACCATAGGTTCTATTTACTATTTCCCCCCGTCGTTTGAATTTTTCCTTTCCTTCCGGCAATAGATTGGATCGTCTCTCTTCTTGAAACTCAAGATTAACCGGTTCTCCTGCCAGTAAATAACAGGCATACTTTTATGCATTATATATATGGATCCTGCGCGTGCTGAATGCCGGACACGATGGAGAAGAAAGAAAAATAGCTGTTTGAGCTGAAAGACACAAAACAAGCAACCTTGAGCCGTCTCCGACGCATCTCCTACCGGCATCATGCCCCCAAGAAACACCCCATCCTGTTCCAGGTATCAATCAAATCTAGAGTGGTCGCCCCGGTAGTCTAGTGGTTATACTCGAAAAATCTTGTTTGCTCAAGGTCGAAGGTCAGGATTTCTAACCTTGCCATGTTGTGGGGGTCTTTGTTTTGAACCAAATCGCCTGCAGAAAGCGTCTGGCGCGTGTATGTTAAATTCGACGAGATCCTACGAGGGAAGAAAGAGCTGTGTCCTTCTCGCGACAAAAATAAAAGGCACCTACGAGTACCGGATCTGAGTCACGAGCATTACTGTAATGCTGTAGCAGGGAGCGAGAAAAGAAGGGCGAACGATGGGGAAAACAGGGAAAATAAAACAGCAGTACAGCTACTCGTACGACAACAGTTACTGTAGCGGTATCTACTCGTGTCTGCACGCCATTGTTGTTGTACGTGCAGCTGTGCTGTTTTATTTTCCCTGCTTTCCCCATCGTGCGCCCTTCTTTTCTCGCTCCCTCCTACAGCATTAATCGTAGTAGTACAACAGATTATGTTGTACTACATGCGTGCTACGATAGAAGCGCACCATGTATGTTCTGAGCTCCTCGCATAAGAAGCGTCATACCTCACCGAAAATACGATTTTGGAGGAAAATAAAAAGTGCTGCCGGATGCGAAAATCTCATGAGCGAAGTATACTCTGAACCATTATTCGTCACAAAAAATGAAAAAACGACGAATTTGAGTTAAGGAGCCCGATCGTTCAGAAAAATATTCGGCCAAAAAATGCTACCTCTACCGTAGCACGCGTCACTACTGTACATCGCATAGCTGCAAAAGCCGCTAACCACACACCGACTGATACTCGTAGCACTACACACACGGACTCTCGAAACGAGACACACGAGGCCAAGAGCTATCCATAAGCCAACCGCCACAGCCGTGCATCGGCCAACACGCTCTGTGACACATACAATGTCATGTTTAGCACATTTTGTGTCACCAACACTACGTACTGTATACACAGGACTACTGTACAGCACCCCTGACACATACTGTACGTAGCACACTTTGTTTGTACCGCCAACAACACCATACACAGGACTACAGTACCTCGCGTTCCCGCAAGCCGGTTGGGGATCCCGCAAGGCGTCATGGCATCCCGCTACGTAGCCAAGTGGGGTACCCGAAGGCCGACAATGATCCCCTAACCCCCAGCACGCTTCCGTCGAGCTGTCTGTCTTGGGTGTGAGCGCACTGTTGGCTGCTGCTGGAGTCGAGTGCAGAACCTACTCGTAGCGTCAGCGTGCGGCGGAACTGGTGATTTTATCGAACCGCAACATACAAATCGTGTAACGGTTTTTTGTCGTTTGGTGGTGAGGACACTGCTGATGAGCTGAACGTTGTGTACTATCATACTGTGTCTGTATATAATGCAGCCATTTACCAAGACTGCGCTTTTCAGGGGCTGCTATTGAACTGTTCCCGTTCAACCCTAACTGGAGCATACAGGAAAACCCTGCGAAAAAAAAAAAAAAAACGGGCGTGGCTCGTGCTCTTGCACACGACACCAGAGGCAAAACAGACCAGGCATATCCATCATGCGTACGGTACCCACGGCCCACATGGAATCTGCCATGGGGAAACGGTCCCTTACAACGATGGAGGGCCCTTCCGCGGGTGACTTATGTGTAATCGAGCGCCCGGCGACTGAATCAGCAACCAATAGTACGCGCAGCGGGCGAGGTGAGAACATTATAGTTTCGTTCAATTGCGGTATCATACGAAGTGAATCGCAAGCCGCCTGTATCTTCACCGTATAGCACCTTGCCTGTGCGACATGTCCCCACACGCGTGGTGGTGCATCGAAACACGCAGGAAACGCGTTTGCGGCTGCCTCTCCGATACCAATGCGAGGCCCTGCGACACTGTTGCTCCAACTACAGCACGTTTTGCGATGTACAACAACAACAGCAGAGCGGAAAGTGGAAAGTTCTGCCTCTCGCCTGCTGGTATCATAAGTATAGTATTTTCAACTCGTTATCGATCCGGGAGATGGTTGTGGACTGAACAATCATACAACCTTTCGTCTTCCATGCGCTCGTTGCGTATTTCGACTACGATGGCTACTTCGACAGTGCGCGTAATATATACCATACCCATCCAACGTCCGCTCCCCACTGACTAAACCCGCCGGAACTGTTGCCGCTGCTGTATCCTGCAGTGTGCTGTGCGTATAGCCTCCCTGCTGACATCAACGATCGTCGACTATTATCACCCTATACTCGCAGATGTTTTCGGCTTTCTGTGGCTCGCCTTCCACGAAATTAGAGTTTGATGGCGTATTTATAGTATGTACACCGAATATCGAGCACCGAGCGGGAATTACTGTAGTTCTGCCGATGTGGCTGTCCCGCGGTAACGGTATTTCCGATCCCGGTCGTGGTTGCATACTCGAGGTATTTGATACGCGTCATCGCGCAGATTGTGATGTCCAACGTGGTGGCATATGATATGAGATAAGTGTACTGCATGTACATACCCTGCGGTATGATGATTTTGTCTCATACCAGTTCCCGCTGTGTACGTAGAGTGCGTGTTCGTACTGATATGCTTCTGCCTTAGTCTTCCTGCTGGTGGGTTACGTTCGTTGTGGTGTTCGTTCGTGCTTTTGTTTGATGTGTGTGTATGAAAAGAAAATTATGTTGTATGAGCCGCCTTCAGCCAAAATTGGATTATTGGCGTTTGTGGTGTTTGTGTTTGTGTGCGGAGTGCCGAGCACGGTGCATGAGCTTCTACTGTACGTACTGTACTACAGTAGGTATGTACTATTTCCCAGGGTTATTGCAGTTGTGCCATTGATCATGTGCCGGTTCCGAACTTGGTAAATAAATGTGCGTGCTATATAAACTAATAAACTGCTGCTGTACTTTCAGTAGCAGCCCTTCTCTCTGTAATATCGTCCTGGTACCGTATAGTGTACGTTTCTCCGTTAGCATTGCACGGATCTACATTATTTGACTTTTTGGTGGCACGTGTCGCGACATGTGTCGCGACATGCCGCGGCATGTCGCGACAAGCCACGACAAGTAGGGTTAGGGTTAGGGTTAGGGTTAGGGTTAGCGACACTCGCCGCGACACGCCGTGGGGCCGTGGCGTGCGGCGGCATGTCGCGACATGTCGCGACACGAAAAAGTCAAATAATGTACATCCCTCTAAGCCCCCAGATCCAACACACGTCTTGTCGCTCTCTCAATCCACGCGCTGCTACAAGACGGGCAGAGTTTCAAGCGCCGCTGCTTTTCTCGAGCCCGAACGACTACTGCAATACGCTGACAATGTGTTTGCGTACAGTAGTGATACAGATACCACAACATTCACTCGTGCCGATAAACATATAAGAGGACACATACATACCACCTACAGTAACTACTGTCGTACAATATAGAGATGGTGAGCTGATATTCTCAAGCTGCAAACCCACAAGACGGCGTTCTTCCACACGGTTTTTGAATGAAAGTTCGTGCTTTTTTCCCTTTGCCTCTATGCAAGCTTCTACCAACGTCTACCAACTTCACTGGAAGCTTCGCTCTTCTTCCATGGAAGATTCCATTCACTCCTATCTACTTCCATCTAGCCCCATGAAAGCTTCTACAATGTAGGATACCGCACATCACATTGGGTCTGGCTTGGTCCGCCATGAGAGACATGCGAACTACGGTAGGCATTGGGGCTGGTTGAGCTTTTGACCCCAAACAATTCTCGCTGGCGGGGCCCCTTAACTCTCTTGAGAATTCAAAGGGGAGAAATCGACGATATGAAAGGGACGACTACGGCAACAGCCATAGTGCAGGATTGGGGGGTGGTATGATATAATGGTTGGTTTTATGGTTACAATGGTTGCAATGCAAGGAGTAGAACGGCACGGGGCGCAATATGGTGCTACCCGTATACTGCTGGACCCTCACGCTGCTCGTACACGGTTGGTAACACTAGAGGTATCATTGGTTTGGTCGCTACCCCTTATATCCGTTGTATCCGTTATATCCCTTATATCCGTTGTATCCGTTATATCCCTTGAACCCGTTATATCCGTTATATCCATTATATCCGTTATATCCGGCATATCCGTTGTATCCGTCATATTCGTTATATCCATTATATCCGTTATATCCGTTATATCCGTTGTATCCGTTATATCCGGTGTATCCCTTATATCCCTTATATCCGTTTTAAGTATTCCTTAAAAAGGGGTCCGAAAGGGGGTATACTCTTTCAGAACCGCACTGCACTGTAAACCAACACACGTCGAATTCAACACGAATCTCGAGTGAATCGACCCCAAAACGGGTTAAGTAAGGATCTCATGCCCCAATACATTATGACCCCGTAACAAATTTTGCTGTACGTACTGTATTATTCGTTAGAAACTTAGCCCGTCGGATTGATGATCCGGCGTAATGTAGCTTATATTCTTTACCCCCAAAAGCGGTTGTCCCTTGGAGCAATCCCACGGTAGGGGTACCACTTTTTGGCTCAATATTTTCTGGCCGGCTGATCTTCTCACGTGAGTAACCACCGGATACTACTAGTATTTTACTGGTTCGTTTGTTTCTGGACTACCGCACTGGAAGTCTTGATCGCGCTGCGTGAACGAATGTCTCTGAGGTCATGTTTCGGGTGAGATATTGAGCTCCTCATGTGAGGATCTCAGAAAAATCTGCTACGCCCCCACCGTGGGATGAGTCCCTGGTAGTTTCTCAAGTAAGGAGTGTCGGGAAATATTTAGGTGCTACCCCTAGAAAGCAAACCGAAAATGTAGGCACTACCCGTACCGTATAACGCGCCTCGACGGACGAGTTCAGCCCCCCGGGGGCGTGAAGGCTGATGGGCTTGATGTTGGGGAGGGGGGGCAAAGCAAAGCACATGGGCGGTTTTAGGCAGGGGAGCATTGAGGAACGTTGTATCCGCGTTGACGGGGGAAAACTGGAACCAGGTGCCATTGCTTTTTTAGAATTTGGTGAAGCTTCGTGCTGCCATTCGCGTATGTATATGTTGTGTTTTGCTGTAACCAAGAACGAGTGGGGTAAGCTTCAAGCACACAACCCGAAGCTATGCATTTCATAAACGTTTTGTGTTTTGTTTGTTTTTTACAGCTTGAGCGGTTTGCCCCAGCGCTCCTCTTAAACACCACACGTGTAGTGGACGCACGAGATAGTACCCGGTATGCCTGTACTTACGGTGGCCTTTGCCTTGGTCAAAGCTTTGACAGTGTAGCCGTGATTGCGGTCATCACAGTTTCGCTGTCCTGCGGCAGGCCTCACCGTGACTCCTGGATGGAGCCGTGAGTTTCTCGAGATGTATTCGTTGCATGCACTCTTTTTTTCGGAGCGGTGTTGTCTAATTCACCATACTGCACGCTTCCACGATTAGGTACAGGGCCCACGCAGGACCGGTCCTTCGAAGTGCCCGCCACGTCACACGCATGAAAACGTATCTTAACCGCATTGTGATTTCGCTCTTCATGATGTCTTTCCAGGTGACAGTCGGTGGCTGGATGCCCTCGCGGTCGCTTTAGATCAGACGTCGAAAGGAAAGTGGTACGGGAGCACTCTGGAGCTGCAGCTGGTCTCGTTTGGGGCCTGCCGTGCCTGTCGATGCGTGCGCACGCTGAGCGTTACCGTCGACAAGCACATGCCTCTCAGCCTATGGGGTGGGGAGGGCTGCTCCTCCTCCTCCGATGACGACGGCGACGACTCCTTCGAGGCCCCGCAGAGGCGCCGCCTGCCTGCTCTGCGAGCGGCTTCCGTCGAGTGGATGATGCCGGCTGGCATGCTCGTGCCTGTGCTTTCGGAGGCGGACCTCCTCAGGGAGGTGGGATGGATGCAGGTGACCGGTGTGGACTGCGGTGGGGTGCGCTCCGAGCCTGCCCCTCTGCGCCCCTGGAGCGACGTGTCACCGGCGGCTATGCGGCTGGTGCATTCACCCAGGAGCTACTTCGAGGCAATGCTAACATTCATCAACGGGGAATGCTTTGCTGTCGATGCCATACAACGCACGGGTAGCTTATCTTGGCCGTCTAACCTTCGCCAGCTGTCGCTTGGCTGCATAATCAACGAGCTCGTGGACTGGTCGGCGTTGCCGAGCTGCCTGCAACGGCTGTCTCTCGGAGGCCATTTCAATCAGCCGATCGATGGGGTTTCTTGGCCGGTCTCGCTGATCCGTCTGACACTGGGAGGCGACTTCGATCACCCGATCGCCGACGCCGTTTGGCCCAAATCGTTGCTGAAGCTGACCCTCGGAGAACGGTTCAGCCAGCCGATCACCGAAGTGGCGTGGCCCGTTTCTCTGCGGCACCTGACCTTTGGAGAGACCTTCGTCCATCCGATCGCAGACGTGGCGTGGCCCAAGGCTTTGCAGCGGCTCATCTTCGGGGACAGCTTCGACGAATCGCTCACCGACGTGGTATGGCCCTCCTCTCTGCTGCACCTGGCGTTCGGGGACTGCTTCGACCAACCCATCACGGACGTTGTGTGGCCGTCGTCCCTGAAGGAGCTGACCTTTGGAGACAGCTTCAATCAGCCGATCACGGACGTGGTGTGTCCCGACTACCTGATGCCGCTCAGGCAATGCGAGCACAACCCGACTATCACTGTCGTGTGGCCTGCGTCCCTGACCCGGCTGTCGTTCGGCAGCGGCTTCGACCAGCCGATTGAGGACGTGGTGTGGCCCGCCGCCCTGCGCCACCTGAGCTTCGGCGACAGCTTCGACCAGCCGCTCGACGAGGTCATGTGGCCGGCGCGCCTGAGACGGCTGGAGTTTGGGGACGAGTTCAATCGCCCCATCCGCGGGGTGTCTTGGCCGAGAGGTCTGCAGTCGCTCTCGTTCGGCATGGCGTTCGACCAGCCCATCCACGATATTTCCTGGCCGGCCTCGCTGCGCTCGCTCGCTTTCGGGCAGTGCTTCAATCAGCCCATCAAGAGAGTGAAGTGGCCTCGCTGCCTACGCTCACTGGCTTTTGGGCGGGAGTTCAACCAGCCCATCAAGAAGATCGCGTGGCCGGCGTCCCTGAGGCGGCTGGCCGTGAGCGACAAGTTCAACAGACGGAACTCCAAGGCGGGGTGGCCGCCTTCCTTGGCGCGTCTGATATCTACGGTGAATGACAAGAGCGGGTTCAAGCCATCCGACGACCCATCCGAGAGCCCCCCCGAGATAGAGCTGTTCGACGAACCAGACGTGGTGTCTGTGAAAAACCTTTAACAACATTTCTTCCCGGAGATCCAGTCCCTTGCAGAACTGTTGCTGGTGAGGTTCAGTGGAGACGATCGCAGTACGAGTAGTGATGTTTTGACGCAACAGCTGGCACGGGGGGGGGGGGGGGGGGGGTGTACGCATGCCGTGCACGGCGGTAGTCGTATGACCGTAGACCCTCGCATCCGTACAATGCCGGGACGGAGCACGTCGGGTTTTCACTAACCATGCGAATATTGCTTGCACCAAGCGCGAAGCGCCTTGAGAGGTATTGGGGGCGAGTCGCATGGAGAGTGGGGGCAGTTATTTCGATCTGTAGACTGGTAGCGACATGTCGCCGAAGTCGTTCATCCGGGTCTAGGGTGGGGGTTGTTTTGGGGAGGGGTGGCGTCGTGTGAGACCACACCACCTGCACCTACCGGGCGTGATTGTGGCCGTCACGGAGACAGACGATGGTTGGCGTGGTGTGGCGGTGTTACTGTATGTAACCTGAGCAGCTGCGTGTTGAGGGTAAGGTGTGGCGAAATATTTTCAAGAAGCCGGTGGTACATATATAGCTACGCAGGTTTGGTGGTTTCTTGGCTGTGTTGCATCTCCGGCCACGAGAAGTACTTGATAGAGCGACTAGCTTGGTGTAAGCGTTAAGTATGTCGCTGGTGACGAATACTTGGCCGCAGGAAAACAATGCGGTTGGTTTCCGACAAAGGAATACGAAGCTTCGGGGGAAAAGGCAATGGATAGGGTATGTCAGGAGATTTGGAAGAGGCGACTAGCCGGGGGGGGGGGGGGTGCTGTTGTTCGTTTTGTTTTTAGTTTTGGTGCCCACAGAGCAGCATTTCGTTTTGTATAGCATGGTGATGGAAGGCGGGTATTTTGAGTTAACAGTGCTTAGTATGCGTGAGACATGTTTTGAGTACGTTCGACCTTTCCACCGTTTTAGTGGGGGCCTCGTGAACAACGAAGGAATGTTTTTTGTCAATCGCGTTACTCGGACGGGCATGTTTTAAAGATCAGTCGTACAATCGAGTAGTTGATATGTTTTCGTGTTTTTAGGTATCTTATGTATGCGGACATATCGACGTGTAGTGCTTGATGTGACGGTGTGCCGTGTGATATGCCGGGATGGAGTGAATGAACTACCGTACGTTTCAAGTTTCTGGCCTTGAGCTTGATGGTGTATATGCATTCCATACCAAGAAGCTCCGAACTTATTCTGCACATCTGGAGTGGAATGTATCTCGAAGCGGACGTGTGACTGGGCACTCGTCTGTAAGGATGGCACGGTGTTGTGGAAATGGACGGGAAGACCGGAGCTTCGATGCCGTGTTTCAGGAGAGGGGAGACGTGGTTATGGTCATGCAAAAACATTGGATGGGAGAGTAAAAGTGTCATGCATTACTCCCTTGCACCGGTTTGGCGTGTTTGCTAAAAAAACGCTCGGGCCGGCATTGATCGGTCTGCAGGCCTGTTTTTCTTTCGCTACACTGCCGGTACTCACATTGATTCTGGCGCTTTGCTTGGATCGTGCTAAACAAAATGAGTCTCCGTGAGCCTTACCTGGTGACGGGGAATTTTTCAACGTTTGCTACGCCTGCGGAGGGGATACGCCTAGCATAGCGGGGAGCCCCAACAGTGTTTTTGTTGCCGCAGATGGAGTAGACAGAGCAACGTTGCAGATGTTCGGAGTTCGGCGATCGTGTCGGTACAGTCTTGGCGGGTAGTGGCACAGGCTTATGCTGGTGGTAGTGGATGAGCTGGTGTTTGGAAAGTGGTGACGATGTTTTATGTTGAAGAAAGTCGCCGCTCCGTGGATATATATAAAGACATGGCGAAAAAAAGAAGCGTGGAAGAAAAGGAGTAAGGTTGCGCGCATGCACGACCGTCCTCGAACAACTCACACCTACGGCTATACGGGGACGTATGGACCCTAAGGGTCGCTGTGGTGGGCGACCCACAGCAACGCTCCTTGGAGCTCCGAGCGAATGCAATGCCCCGACGAGCGACGGGAGATCCTATTCTCGAAACTTGTTTGCACGTACGTACATAACACTACTGATTTGGCAATTACGCCGCATTGCTGGTACGTAATATCGCCTCAAATTTCCTACCAGTACTTGTCCATGGTACTTCAAAGTAATACTTGCGGTAGATCGGCCGCTTAGTGCTGACTGTTGTGTTTATGTATGTTCAGTTGCAATTTATATGCTACCAAGCAGTTACTACTGTAGATAGACTGCTGTACTACAACCGCTGTTGAGCGTTTGTCACGACAAAAGGCTGACATTTCCTGCCAGGTATCGGGTGTTTCTTAGCTGGCAGGTACGCAACGTAACATGGCAGAAAGAAAAAGGCGCCCTTCAAACTTCAAGCGCAGGAAACAGTGCACCGGTACGAACCGCCTTGAAGTTTAGTCACAGTTTAATGAATCCGGCACAATATATAAGTGTTGCAGTAGGTGTACCGTTGCCAAACCATCAGTGGAACGATATATCCCGAAATTGTCCACGTGCTACGGGTGCTACTTCATTTTGATTGGCTAACAACTTGTTTACATACAGGGTTGTTCTTATCGAGCAACTTTTTTCCAAAATTTCCAAAAATAAATAATAAAAAAAACAGGAAAATCAAGGAAAAAAAGGATTTATTTGGAAATTTGGAATTTTTACAGCGGGCAAAATATTTGGAAGGCTTCGCATTCCAATATTTGGAAATTATTTTTGGAAAATTTGGAAGTCCTAGAAATTGCGCGAAAAAAATATTTGGAAATTTTGGAAAAAAGTTGCTCGATAAGAACGACCCTAACAGTGCATACGACAGGGTGCTTGATATGTGTACGTGTCGCTTACGGCGTGGGTTTGCAAACGTTGGCGTGGATTGGTATCGTAAGCGAAAAAATGCCTGACACTAACGCCGCGATACACTGGATGGCGAATACTGGAGATGATGGCCCGTAGCGTGCACTGAATATGAGCAAAGTTGTAGCCAATGCAAACGCGGTAGCACCGGTAGCGCATACACAAGCTCGGGATGTGTCGCGTCGCTCACGGTGGGTGCCCTACACTATCATACCAGGTATGTACTTTGGACGAATCTACATGGTCACCCCATGGGACATAATGTCCACAGAAGCCCCACGGATGCCCCACGGACTGTCCGTGCACACGACCCTATGGATACCCCACTGACTCTCCAGGACTGTCCATGGGCAACCCACGGACTGTCCATGGACTGCACACGCACGCCCCACAGACTACCCACGGGCAGCCCACGGAGAGTTCACGGACTGTCCACGGACGCGACACGGCCTGTCCATCCCACCCCACGGACTGTCTACGGACTGCCGACGGACGCTCCACGGCACTGCTGCTGTCGATGCACATCCCACGGACTGTCCACGGACTGTCAACGGGTTGTCTACGGACTGTACCCGGGCTGTAAGCGCACTGTAAGGGGACTGCCCGCGGGCATCCCACGCACTATCGACGGCGTCCCGCCCACTACCCACGGACGCCTCACCGACTGTCCACGGACGCCTCACCGGCTGCCCATCCACGCAAACCGCACGGAATGTCCACGGACTATCTACCGAATGCCCCCAGGCTGCCCATGCCCACCGCACGGGCTGTTCACGGACTGTCCACGGACTGTCCACGGACTATCCACGGACTGTCTAGGGACTGTATATGCAAACACCCCCCAGGACACACCACGGGTAGTTTATCGACAACCCACGGAGTGTCTACGGACTGCCTACGGACGCTCAGTGGACTATCTATTGGCAATCCACGAACTGTTTATCCATGGACATCCCACTCGGACATCGCACGCGTGCCTTACGGACAGTCCATGGACATACCACGGATGCCCCACGGACTGTCAGTGAACAACTCACGGACACCCCACGGACACGTCACGGGTACTTTATGGAAACCCCACGTAGTGTCCATTGGACGCCCCGGACGTGCCACAGGCACCCCAGGACACCCCACGGACGGCCCACGGACGACCCACGGAGACGGGGCGTTCGTCGTCGACAGCCACGTCGACTATCCGCCGACAATCCGTGGAACGTTCATGGGGCGCCCATAGACAGTCGTCGGTAGACATTCCGTGAGGCGTCCGTGGACAGTCTGCTGTCAGTCCGTGGGGCTTTCGTGTAGGTTCTGCGAACAGTCCGTGGGCAGCCCGAGAGGGTATCCGTGGACAGCCCGTAAGGACGTCTGTCAGCGCACAGTCCTTACGGCGTCCGCGAACCGTGCGTTGGGTTGTCCATGCACGTTTCGCGTGATATCCGTGGATTGTCCGTGAGGCGTCCGTGAGCAGGCCGCGGACAGTCAGTGGGGTGTGCATGGACAGCTCGTGGACAGTCCGTGGGGTCTGCAGGGAGCGGCCGTGGAATATCCGTGGACAGTCAGTGGATGTGGACTAGATCCTTGGACTGTCCGAGGGGCGTCCGTGGATAGTCCGTGGATAAGCGGATCATGTGTCCGTTTTGTTTTAGGATAATCAGGGGGCCATAGCGTTGGCTGGGAACCGTCTTAGGTCTGCGCTTCCATTTCGCCAGAGAGCTACTTCGGGCGAGGAAGATCGACGTTCAGCTTGAAGCTTCGAAAGAGCAGCACGCGGGTATACTTCGTATAACGAAATTCCTTGGTGCGACCCCTTTTAAGTATCACCGTAAGATCTTACTGGATCTGTCGTTAATGTATGAGCACTATTAGTCGATGCACCTCGTACCATGTTTGAGTGATGCGAGTAATAACTTGTCAGGTCACTACCCCGCGCGACTTTCACTGCAATGGCCTGGAGTGCACGAATTCATTGTACAGGGGGTTTGGACCCGGCAACCGCCGAGTTTCCTCATAATGCGGGACTGTTGCTGACTGTTACTACGGGGGGGGGGGGGGGCAGGG
>MEHQ01004328.1:28764-120111 GCA_008828725.1 Saccharina japonica
CATGGTAAATAGGACCAATATTGGTGGTAAACATAGGGAAATATTTAGGTTTAGGTCCAATTTACGGCGGCCCCCCGCAGTAGTCGCTTGCTACGGTAGAGGTGTATGATCGTGTTTTTTCTGAGGCTCCTCTGTACGTTGAGGAGCCGTATACCTCCATACCTGCAGTAGTCTAAACACTGATTTTGGACGACAATAAAAGTGCTACATATGATATATACCCGAGGAGCAATCAATCTTACGGCCTAACTACTGTAAGTAGTATGCAATGCAAAATATTGCCACAACAACACAAGAAGAACGAAATTCCGACGAGTTCGGCTTAACCCATTCAGAACTGAAAAAAAGGTCCCACACTAATTCCAAGTAGTTTGTCCCCAAATTCGTGGGACCAGTTCTTAAGGGGTTAAGGAGCCCCCGTCATTCAGAAAACGTTTCAGCCAAAAAAAGGTATACCTCTACCTCTATTATCATAGCACGCGTGGTTAGGTCCTATAGCTTGTCTTGATTGTATGTTCGGTCTTGTCACTGCTGTCAAAGGCCAGGAAGAAGGGTGTTCGTTCGGATCGTTCCAGCAGTCACCCCCGGTTCCAAAAGTGGTAGGGGGTTGCGTGAATATTCGCAGGCGTTATTCTGGAGTTTAGGGGGGTTAAAGGTTTAAGTAGTGCGACCCGTTGTTGTGGGAATAGTCCGCTGATTTAGTGTTGGGGTGTTGGACATCGAACGATAATCGAAGTCGATTCGATACCGACAAACCAGAAAAAAACAATCGATACGTATATACCATTTCGATATTTGATACATCGAAGTTTTTTCCGTTCAATGTAGGCTTAAGAAACACGCGGATGCCAGAAGAGAATGGAGGGCGAAATACGTTCGATAGCATATATATTATTATATATATCAAAACTTTGATTTACCGAAAAAGTCGATACGTTATTTTCCAGCACAAACAACGCGGATTGTGGGACCCCAGGCAACCTACATACCAGTCAACTTTTTATCATGTTATTACAGTATGTACATAATGGGCTGTTGAATGTTGTATGTACATCCTGCTGTAACTTGTGTGTACATCATATATAGTATATATGTATATACATATGAATAATATGAATACCTGGTATACCGGTATAATAAGATTATGTTTTTTGTTTCTCATTTATATGATCTACGAGTAACGCCTCTTTTATCTCTCCCTCCTAGTCGTAACCAATATCCGGCGTCACATACGAAGCAGGCTTTCGTCTCCCATCCCCACTACACCCTACACCCTACATTTTTACTATTACGGGGGACCATAGTAAACACTAGTAAATGGGACCAAATATTGTTAGTAAAAAATGGTAAATGTGTTGATATTTGTGCCTACGGCAGGTCCTATTCCCTGCTGTGTGTGGTCTAGAGGTGTTACCCTTTTGCCAATTACCCGGGTACTCGCGAGTATTACCCGGCTTGCTAATACCCGTCACGGGTACAAGTAACACTTCATACTCGCCGAGTATTTGGGCCACGGGTACCCGGGTACCCGGGTACTCGTTAGTTTAAGTTGGAAACTCCGGGGATGACACCTTATCATCCCCGAAATCACGTCCCCTGGGTAGTACCAGGTATTTCGTACGCATTCTTCACGAAGCCCTTGTCAAAATGAAAACACTGTCTCACAATGTCTCACGCGTTACACCAGCTTAGTTAGGGTCGTTCTTATCGAGCAACTTTTTTCCTAAAAACCTCAGGAAAAGCAAGAAAAACAGGATATATTTGGAAATGTTGGAATTCCAACAGAGTGTAATGGTATGGGCTACAGAAGGCCGGTGATTACCTCTGTATACGTAGGTAATTGGTCCGTTTTCGTATAATAATTTGGATGGCAAGTGGATACTCTGTGTCTCACCCAGTCTTATGACAAGAGGGCAAAATATTTGGAAGGCTTCGCATTCCAATATGTGAACATTATTTTTGAAAAAAATGGAAATACTAAAAAGTGCGCGGAATCATTATTTGGAATTTTTGGAAAAAAGTTGCTCGATAAGAACGACCCTTAGAGGTACGCAGTGCAGGACCGGCAGCGTAATGAGCATGCACAGACAGCAGTCCAGCAGCAGTAGCAGCCAAAGCAGCCAAGGGTCTAACCTATCGGAGGGCGAAGGCGAGCCCTCCCAAGACTCCGCCGGCGTTGCCGCAAGTTCGGGCGCGTTGCACACGCACACAAAAGCGCACGTTACGAGGCAGGCCGTTATGTATAATGTTTTGTAGTTTTGATCGACAATGAAATAGTAATATAAAGTAATTCAAGGTCCCTAATACTGAAACCAAGAGTTTTCTGACCGCCTATACTAATATGAAGTAAAAAATGTAATTTGTACTAAAATCAACTATTTTTTTATTCCTCCCACTAAATCAAGTAATTATTTTCCCCGACACATTTTTTTTTTACCCGCATTATAAAATGTAATAACTTGCGAGAAACAAAAGGTCACCCTAACCCCTAATCAAATTCACCTAAATATGAACCCGTTATACTGTTTCGTATTTTTGAACGACAATTGAATAGGTATATGAAGTCATTTAAGGTCACCCATACTGAAACCAAGTGATTTATTACCACCTATACTAATATGAAGTAAAAAAACAATTTGTAATAAAATCAAGTAATTTGTATTCGTCCCACTAAAATCGAGTAACTTTCATCCCCGCCACAATTTGTTTTGAACCTCACGTGGCATAAATATATTCCGCTGTCCTTTGTTATATTATGGCTGACCCGCCTGTGCTTCGAACTCCCGAAATCTAATATAGTCATATAATACATGTCATTTGATGCTTTTGTGGCGCGTAGTCTGTTGTTTTGGGGGTATTGTTGTATGAAAATCAATATGGCACAGGGTTGTTATGCCATGTTGTATAACAACTCTCTTCGAGTCTATCCATTGCAGCGTTAAGGACCACACCTGATAAACAATGTGCCGGGTACCCGGGTACCCGGTTGTTAGACGGGTACCCGGCTGTTAAACGGGTACCCGGGTACCCGCCCAAAAGAACGTAAATACTCGCGAGTACCCGGGTATTTTTTTCCGGTTTAAGCGGGTACCCGTTTAAGACGGGTACTCGTCGGGTAACACCTCTAGTGTGGTCCTCCTAAAATGTCCGTCACATCTCCGGGGGGAACACGCTACTTCCGTTATTTGTTTTTGTTTTTGTTGTTTGGTTTGTTGGGTTGTTTGTTTGGCTATTAATAGTTTACGTATGGTTTTTGTTTTGATTTCTGTTTTATTTTCTCGCTTTTTCTTTGGTTTTCTTCTCTTTCGTTTTTGTTTTTCTCTCTTTCACGCATCTGGATTGCTAGCAGAGTAGGTAATGCCTGTCTTATACAAAGATGTCGGGAGACATGTCAAAATCAAGCAAGGCAAAACATGCAATGCGGTGTCGAGGGTGTAGGGCAAAGTGTTCTACACTAAAATCTAGTAGTTTGGTGTCAGTCATGGCATGTCAAGGCAAAACTGCTGTCTGTCAAGGGTTGAAAGTCCTGTCTCCCGACATCTTTGGTCTTACGTCTTATATGGCATATGGCATTGCATTGTCTGCCCTGCTTACTGCTTTGAAACGTAGTATGGTCAATCCGGGACATTATTTCCATTCACGTTTTATACTATACCGAGTTCAAAAAATAAAGTTGAACATTGAAAATTGTATATTCGTGATCGCAAGGACAAGACGAATCGATGCTGAGATTTTGAACGGAAACAAAATTTCACACTAATACCAAGTAATTATGCAACACAGCATCAAGAAAAAAAACACTAAGACCGGCCAAAATTGGCCAAAATCAGTCGTTTTGGGATAAATCCTCAATATCTCACTAATTTTTGCTTTTCAGGAAAAACTAAAAAAAAGCCCTGCGCGTATGGCGTCAATTCATCGTTTGCCGCCCTCCCAAACAAAATTCCACACAAAATTATTTGATGTAAACTTGAACAAAACGACCTCCAAAATCCGCATTTTTGCTGATATCTCCGTCAGTTTATCGATTTTTTTCAAACAGAAAAAAAGCCCAGGCGCAAATGTGACGAGCTAGCTAAATACGCAGTCTAAATATTGTGTGGCAACATTACAATCTACCTAAGCTTGGACCAGAATTTCACGTTTTTTGCAAACATCAGGCTAAATAATAATAATTAAAAAAAAATCGACGTGTTATTATCTCCGTCTCGAGAGGGCCGTTTTAAGGGTATCTCTGTTTTTTTCAACAACCTACCCATACCCGAGATAAATGTTCCTTGGTGATGGGGGAATTTCGGATATTTGGAGCCGGACGGACTATATATCTATCTGCGCCGTGGTTTTGTGACCACATAATTTGTACCTCTGTACGAGTATTACATATACGTAGTGAGTGCCGGTCGCCCCGGTGGTCTAACTGGTAGCCCCGAAGCCTGTAGGGCCGGATGTCGAGGGTTCGATTCTCCCCATGGAGGTTTTTATTCTCAAATGACACCGACTGTCGAGAGCGCATATTATATATAGCGTGGGTAAGCAAAATCCGACTTAAGTTGACGAGGGAAGCAGTCTTCTCGCGATAAAGTTCAAGGCAAGAACCGTAGTGGGGGGGGAGGGAGAGGAGCCTACTTTGTGACCCTGGATCTGAATTACGACTAGGGAGGGAGAAAGACGGGAGTGCGAAGATAATGAAACGGATGGAAAAAAAAAAAAAAAAAGTGAGATGAAGAATCATAATCATCGTCGGTGGACTCACAGGTGGAAGGTGGACTAAATATTGAAATTTCAACAATCGTCTCAACGTCAATGGCTACAAAGACGATACAACACACAAACGTCAATGCACAAAGATTTATTTGATAATTTATTTCATGCGGAAGTATAATCGATATGGTTCAAGGGCCAAAGATCATGGAATGGAGCAAATATTGAAAAGAAAGCTTACATAATATATTGGTTGTCGTAAAGCGCAGAGGCTCCGCGCCCTGGGAAAAAGCACCACAAAAAAAGGAACTAATAATATAGACACTCTGTACCGAAATATAAGAATCGTTTGTACGTTGGTTTTCAATAAAAATGTGCTTTATATTTCAGGACAGAGTGGTACCCGTTCCCCGGGTATTGTACCACGGGCTGTGGTAGCTATCGCCTTCTAAAAAAACAAATATGAACATATGTATTACATATATTCATATAAATACATATATTATACATATATATATATATGATATGATATATGCGCACATTTTTCTGTCTCACCCACAGCAATCTGTGACCACACATAATAATTAGTATGAATAGTTACTCTAGGATAAATAATCAGGACGGAAACTGGGTGCACTGGTGTTGTGTAGGGTGTAGGGCAGAAACGACAAAGAGCGGTCCAGCACACCCAGTGCCCGTGCCGATTCTTCATCCCATACATAAAGAGAGATAATTTTTTTGTGGTAACAAAACCAGGACACATCAGAGAATACTACGTACAACACTGAAATGCAGCAAGCAGAGCAGAGTACGTAGAGGCAATGCAATTACATGCACCGGTATATACGACAAACCCGGCATACACATGTTAGCAATCCAAAGTCGTTGAAAGAGAGAAAATTCGAAAGAAAAACAAAGAAAAATAAGATACAAATAAACAATAAAAAAAATCAGCCCAAAAAATGGTTGTCGTGCCCCCCCGGAGGATATAGATACGAGTATGAGACGGACAATAAGAAACAAACAGAGAAACAATACGACAACATAAACATAGTAAGTTTAAGAACGATACATCTTGCACAAGATAAGTTTCGACGGAATTGTGGATCTCACACATGATAAGTATATAATATATACCATTCTGTCCATAAATATAAGAATACCTTTTGTACCAAAATGAAATCAAAACGATCCTTATATTTCTGGACAGAGTGGCGCGACACGATAGTTATCGTCTTCCGTACATACTATTTGTAACACTTGTATTTCCACCAGGTACCCGGTGATTGGGTAGTACCGGTGTTGGTCATAGCTTTGCCTTCCTGCCTCCATCGGTACTACACAAGTAGTCTGGCCCACGCACCCAGCAGGGCATCACGGGTCTCCTGCTAACTCCTCCAAGGTGCGAGTGTGTGCTGCTGTTGTCTTACGTCGTGCTTCACTTTCCCACACCCTACGTAGTAATAGTATATACTAGGTATACCCCAACAAAAAAAGGGAAAAACGAATCACCAACAGTTAACACCTTCACAATATTTGCTATATATTTTCAGGAAGAAGAGCTGGACATTTCTTTCCGTGACGGAAGGAAGGTCGCGGTTTGGTGTATGTATACTACTGTACCACTTTGTATTGAAATCTAAGACTAGTTTGTATTCTGATTGTGTGATCAAAACGATCCTTATATACCTGGTATATGGTATGCATGTAGGGAGATAGTGGCACTGCCGAGGTACGCGTATACCGTGCTGCTGTAATATACGAAGCACTTTGGGAAATGACACGGACAGCGCCGCGTCCCGTGCTAAAAGGTGTCAAGAGTAAGATACTATCGTATTAATAGTGCTCTTCTTATTATATAGAATGAACCATGTAACAGAGAGAGACGCTATACCTATGATGATGGTGGTGCAAGTACGAGCTGCACCCACCGCGTGTGCATCAGATCAAGGAAGAATGCTTCTGAGCGGCAGCAACCCGAGCATGAGGTCTGGGCCGGACCTGTGCTATATAGCCTATACTGCAACATTGCTAGCCTACGTACTGCAACACCTTGAAGGCAGTACACCGTAAAACTACAGCAGATAGCCTATACTGCAACATTGCTAGCCTACGTACTGCAACACCTTGAAGGGACGCGTGCTACGGTAGAGATAGCACTTTTTGGCTGGATCGTTTTCTGAACGATCGGGCTCCTTACCTCAAATTCGTCGGACTTTCATTTTTGTGACGAAATATATTTCAGGGTATACTCCGGTCATGTGATTTCTCATCCGGCAGCACTTTTATTTTCCTCCAAAATCATTTTTTCGGTGAGGTGTCACGCTCCTTAAGTGAGGAGCTCAGAAAAAACATGGTGCACCTCTATCGTAGCATGCGTCAAGGCAGTATACCGCAAGACTACAGCAAGCAGCAGCCGTGGGAGGTCGGAGTAATGCCGGTAGCATGCGCTCTCACAAGAAACCGTCAATCGGCTCCGGTTGGCTTTCTTCGTGTTCAAGGCGCACGCGAAAGCACACTTTCTTATATGTTGCGCTTTCTTTTTACAGTGCCGGCCCGCTCATAAGAAACGAGATATCAGGCTCAGGCTGACTTTCTTATTTCAGAAAGGGGTCTGTCCCACACTAAATTCAGTATAATAGCTGTCGACTTTCTTATTTCCCCCGTAATGTTTAGGCTGAGTTTCTTCTTGGGGCACTTTCGTATGAGAGGGCCGGTAGTGTATGGTCCCCGAGAAGACGTCTTCCCTAGCAATAATAGTGCACAATGAAGAACGGTGCCTTGGACCCCCAGGAGAGCCATATTATTATAGGCTAGGCACTGACTCGTACAGCCACAGTAGTAGATGAGGCTCAGAGCTTTCTTACTGATTTCAGTCTGACCTTCCTGTGATTTGTTTCCTGGTGAGCGGGCCAGTACTCTGTTCCACGCAGCTGGATTGCTAGCAGGGTAGGTCGTGCCTGTCGCACGTGGCATTGCATTGTCTGCTCTGCTTGCTTTTACTGCATATTGCAGTGTAGTATTCCAATGGGAGCTCTAGTGTTTCGTGTTACGAAGTAGGTATCGATTGACACGTTTTGAACCCTACTTGTATTTATAGTATTAATAGTGTGGCCAACAATAGGTATATTATTAAAAAATTAAAAAACAACAGCTGTGAGCTCGAGGATTTCGTCGAAGCTCATATTTGCTAGCTGAGTAGGTATATAGTATATACTGTATCGACAGTCACTTTCTCCAATCTACGTACTGTTCGACCGATAGTCTATATTGTACCTGTTGCACATATTGGTGAAACAAGAGGTATCGATACCCGTAGACGTTTACAAGACGGTAATGTTGGAGCGATAGAGTATTGGCTCTGAGAGCCGGAAGCTAAACCGTTTCGGACAATACTAGCTCTGCTACTGCTGTAGATAGAAATATCACCATCCTATCTATAGTTTCAGACAATACTATAGGAATCGATAGAAGTTCCACCATCCTGTGGTTGCAGACAATACCTCGTAGGTATAGATAGAAACTACACTGTGTGTCCTATGTATGGTTTTAGAGAATACCAGGTAGTAGGTATTGATAGAAGTCCCGTCATCTTCGTATACGTATGGTTTCGGGATTCGGACAATATAGGTATCATATCGATAGAAATCCCACCATGCTGACATATGGTTTCGGGCAATAGGTAACGACAGAAAAGTCCCCATTCTATGGTTTCGGAGATGAGGATCGATAGAAATTTTACCCTATGCTATCTATGTGATTTCGGACGGTATGTCCATGGATCGAAATTTCCTGGAAATATCACCATCCTATCTCAAGGTAGAATTTTCCAGGTCTTGTCATGGGCCGCTGCTGAGGGGCCGACTCGGCCCATGAAAAATTGAGAAGATGGACCGTGGCCCTGCCCGGACCATCAACTTTTCAGAGAACGGCCCGCGGCCCGGGCCGACCAATCACAGATATTCAGAGGGCGGGCCGCGTCCCGACTCAGCGTATCCCATTTCAAAAGTTTCCCGGCCCGGCCCGGCCCGGCCCGGCCCGGCCCGGCCTGGCCTATCACATTTTCAAAAGTCTCGGCCCGGCCCGTCACAATTTTTAGATCGGCCCGGTCCGGCCCAGCCCGGAAAAACGGCCCATGACAAGAAATTTTCATCATCATCCTCCTAATTTCTGGGCCGAAACGTATCGATATTATTTGTTGTGTTGTATGCAGTGAATCGTTTACGTAAATAAACTGTCAGATTTATAAATAAAGCCTGCACCACCCCGCGTATTCGAACACGCACGGTCGAAGTATCGTATCTAATCGTATCAAATAGTACCAGGTATGCCACGAGCTTGCATATCATCGTGTCCTTTTGGCAAAAATCGTCCATCCACACGAACAAGTCGTCAATTAAAGAATTCGTATATCCACACCGCTACCCTCAATTTTTCCCTCTGCGGGAACAAGGAAGGTATTGAAATGCTGCGACACCCGGTCCCCGTTCAGTACATTCACCAAAGAAGCCTAGGTACGATACAACGCCATTTTGTTTTATTTTATTAATGAATCATTACAGTAGATCAAGACAAAATAATTAGATTTCGCCTTCGAAGGACACGATATCGACAAGAAGAGGCGCCCCTCCGACACCGACGAGCCTTTTTTGAGGGATGAGGCTTCCGGCGTCAAGCCCATACCATTACATACCGCTGCTGTGGTATCTGCCCGTACCGGCATGTTGTGCCCCATGTCATACTGCTGTGCCCCCATTTGGTACTCATGAAGGTTGAGGAGCAAAAACAATATCGATCTCACAGCCAAGGTGTTTTATTTAGATATGATATACTTGTGAATACCTGGTATACAGTATATGTTTCCTACAATAATGGGCGTCTTCTTAGACTTTGGACAACCCCGGCCCGATGGTCTAGTTAGTGGTTAACCTCCAATACCATGTTTTTCTTGAACTTTTCTTCGTTTGTTTTAGCTACGACGTGCCGTATTTTTCATTTTAATATGCGCGTATAAAGGGAGCACGATTTTGGTTCTTCGAGCCAGACACCCCCCTTTTCGAGAGCCCAGATGTTCCGAGTACCTTGGAGTAAAGCGAGGAGTATTGGGGATAAAATACTTCAGGTACTTCGTGTACTCGGAGTATTTCGGGGTTCGATACTCCGGATACTGCTCGTACTCGGAGTATTTCGGGTATGAACACTCTCGATACTGCTTTACTCGGAGTGTTTCGGGGTCCGATACTGCGGGTACTCCTTGTACTCCCAGTATTTGGGGCTTCAGTACTGGGGCTTCAGTACTGCTCATACTCCAAGTACTCCGAGTATTCAGGCCGCTAATACTCTTATACTCTTAAGCACTCGGAGTACGAAATGTACTCGATACTCGCAGTATACTCGGAGTGTTAAGTATGTTAGGAACATCTTTGCATCATTTTAAAGACTCGGCCGCCATTCCTCCCAGGTTGTGGGAGCATGTGACTGGCGTTTACAGCATTTAAAAAATCACAGATGCTCCCATTACCTCGGAGTAAAATGGCGATCGCATCGGAGGGTCCAAAATAATGGAACCACGGATTCGATTAGAATGTCTCAGGATGAGTATCCCAGAGAGGTCACTTCTCCTTTTCGCTCCCGAAACCTCGTGAGCGCACGAGCCGGTCGCGAACTGCTTGAGAGCATGCCTAGGACTACCCGGGCGATACCGACCCTTCCGGCAGACGCGCCCTAAACAGGCGTGACTGCCCCCAGTTCCGGAGCCGCCCGCGAGGTTGACAGACCCAAAGAACGATTGAGCCTTGGAATACGTTTAGAGATCCGATGCGGACCTAACCTCCGGGAGACCTGGGAGAAGGCTATTTATGTGACAGAACATCCTCTTTTAATCGGAGCACTACTGTATCGGCCTGCGTACGTACGGCGCCGGCTAGCAAGGCTCATGCTGGAGTCGAGGAGCAGCTAGCGTCGCCAACCATGAGAGGGCTGAGCAAGGACGTTAACGACTTGGTCGGGCTTACCGCCAGGTTGCAACCCCCTCCGAGGTACGCGTGGGTGCTAGTTGTGGGACGCTTGCGAACCTCTGTTTTAGGCTCCCTGCTTATCACTTTGCGGTGGAGCGCTAGTTGTGCATCTGGGCTGGGGTCCTTCCTAGCGCGAACTGCATCTCGGTTCGTACATAGTTGATGGTTGAGGGGTACGGTCTTGACCAATTGCCCTCTCTCCTCCATGGCTGATAGTTGAGTTGTACGATGCCACGGTGTCTGGTACGGCTGTGCCCACTTTCTATATAGGCTAAATGCCCGCTCTTGTCCATGGTCGATAGTTGCGTTGTATGATGTCACGGTGTCTGGTACGGCTGTGCCCGTTCACTATCTTGACTACTTGCCCTTTCTCATCCATGGCTGATAGTTGAGTTGTACGATGCCATGGTGTCTGGTACGGCTGTGATGGCTCTCTATCATGCCTAATTGCCCTCTCTGGTCCATGGTCGATAGTTGAGTTGTATGATGCCACGGTGTCTGGTACGGCTGTGCCCGCTCTCTATCTTGCCTAGTTGCCCTCTCTCGTCCTTGGTAATAGCTGAGTTGTATGATGCCACGGTGTCTGGTACGGCTGTGCCCGCTCTCTAACTTGGCTAATTGCCCTTTCTCGCCCATGGCTTATAGTTGAATTGTACGACACCGCGGTGTCTCGTGCGGCTGTGCCGGCTCTCTATCTTGGCTAATTGCCCTCTCTCGTCTATGATTGATAGTTGAGTTGTATGGTGCCACGGTGTCTGGTACGGCTGTGCCCGCTCTCTATCGTGACTAATTGCCCTTTCTCGTCCATGGCTGATAGTTGAGTTGTACGACACCGCGGTGTCTCGTACGGCTGTGCCCGCTCTCTATCTTGGCTAATTGCCCTCTCTCGTCCATGATTGATAGTTGAGTTGTATGATGCCACGGTGTCTGGTACGGCTGTGCCCGCTCTCTATCTTGGCTAATTGCCCTTTCTCGTCCATGGCTGATAGCTGAGTTGTACGACACCGCGGTGTCTCGTACGGCTGTGCCCGCTCTCTATCTTGGCTAATTGCCCTTTCTCGCCCATGGTTGATAGTTGAGTTGTATGATGCCACGGTGTCTGGTACGGCTGTGCCCGCTCTCTATCTTGGCTAATTGCCCTTTCTCGTCCATGGCTGATAGTTGAGGTGTACGATACCGCGGTGTCTGGTACGGCTGTGCTCGCTCTCTATCTTGGCTAATTGCCCTTCCTCGCCCATAGTTGATAGTTGAGTTGTATGATGCCACGGTGTCTGGTACGGCTGTGCCTGCTCTCTATCTCGACAAATTGCCATCTCTTGTCAACTATCGATAGTGGAGTTGTACGATGCCACGGTGTCTGGTACGGTTGTGCCCGCTCTCTATCTTGATAAATTCGCTCTCTCGTTCATGACCGATAGTTGAGTTGTATGACACCACGGTGTCTGGTACGGCTGTGCCCGCTCTCTATCTTGACTAATTGCCATTTCTCGCCCATGGCTGATAGTTGAGTTGTGCGACACCGCGGTGTCTGGTACGGCTGTGCCCGCTCCCTATCTTGCCTAATTGCCCTCTGCCGTCCATGATTGATCGTTGAGTTGTATGATGCCACGGTGTCTGGTACAGTCGTGCCCGCTCTCTATCTTGGGTAATTGCTCTTTCTCGTCCATGGCTGGTAGTTGAGTTGTACGACACCGCGGTGTCTGGTACGGCTGTGCCCGCTCTCTATCTTGACTAATTGCCCTTTCTCGTCCATGGCTGATAGCTGAGTTGTACGACACCGCGGTGTCTCGTACGACTGTGCCCGCTCTCTATCTTGGCTATTTGCCCTTTTCTCGCCCATGATTGATAGTTGAGTTGTATGATGCCACGGTGTCTGGTACGGTTGTGCCCGCTCTCTATCTTGGCTAATTGCCCTCTCTCGTCCATGGCTGATAGTTGAGGTGTACGACACCGCGGTGTCTGGTACGGCTGTGCTCGCTCTCTATCTTGGCTAATTGACCTTTCTCGTCTATGGTGGATAGTTGAGTTGTATGATGCCACGGTGTCTGGTACGGCTGTGCCCGCTCTCTATCTTGACTAATTCCCTCTCTCGTCCATGGCCGATAGTTGAGTTGTATGATGCCACGGTGTCTGGTACGGCTGTGCCCGCTCTCTGTCTGGTCTAATTGCCCTCTCTCGTCCATGGTTGATAGTTGAGTTGTACGATGCCATGGTGTCTGGCACGGCTGTGCCCTCTATATCTTGGGTAATTGCCCTCTCTCGCCCATGGCTGATGGTGGAGCTGTATGATGCCACGGTGTCTGGTACGGCTGTGCCCGCTCTCTATCTTGGCAAATTGCCCTTTCTCGCCCATGGCTGATAGTTGAGGTGTACGACACCGCGGTGTCTGGTACGGCTGTGCTCGCTCTCTATCTTGGCTAATTGCCCTTTCTCGCCCATGGTTGATAGCTGAGTTGTATGATGCCACGGTGTCTGGTACGGCTGTGCCCGCTCTCTATCTCGGCAAACTGCCATCTCTTGCCAATTATCGATAGTTGAGTTGTACGATGCCACGGTGTCTGGTACGGCTGTGCCCGCTCTCTATCTTGATTAATTGGCTCTCTCGTTCATGGCCGATAGTTGAGTTGTATGACACCACGGTGTCTGGTACGGCTGTGCCCGCTCTCTATCTTGGCTAATTGCCCTGGCTCGTCTATGGTTGATAGTTGATTTGTATGAGGCCACGGTGTCTGGTACGGCTGGGCCCGCTCTCTATCTTGGCTATTCCTTCTCTTGTCGATGATCGATAGTGGAGTTCTATGGTGCCACGGTGTCTGGTACGGGTGTGCCCGCTCCCTAGCTTGCCTTCTCTCGTCAATGGTTGATGGTTGAGTTGTATGAAGCCACGGTGTCTGGTACGGCTGTGCCCGCTCTCTCTCTTAACTAACTCCCTCTCTCGTCCATGGCTGCTAGTTGAGTTGTACGATGCCGCGGTGTCGGGTACGACTGTGCCCGCTTGCTATCTCGGATAATTGCCCTCTCTTGTCCATGGTCGATAGTTGAGTTGTATGATGCTATGGTGGCTGGTACGGCTGTGCCCGCTCTCTATCCTGACTAATTCCCTCTCTCGTCCATGGCTGATAGTTGACCCTCTATCTTGGCTAATTGCCCTGTCTTGTCCATGGTCGATAGTTGCGTTATATGATGCCACCTTGGCTAATTGCCCTCTCTCGTCCATGGTTGATTAGTTGAGTTGTATGATACCGTGGTATCTGGTACGGCTGTGACCGTGGTGTCTGACTAAGCCGTGCCCACTCTGTCTCCCTTGGTCAATCGCGCGCACACGCCGCTGCGTACTTGAGTCGGTAGGTACAGCTATTGCCCGCCCTCTATTTTGTCAAATCGCGCGCACACGCCTCTGGGTACTTGCGTTGTAGGTCGGCCGTATCCGCTCTTCCCTTGGAGCTTCGCCATAGTCATCATTTGAGTTGTACGATGCCAAGATGTCTGGCATGGCGGTACCCCTTCTCCCCCTTGGTAAATTGCGCGCACACGCCCCTGCGTACTTGAGTTGCTAGATACAGCTGTATCCACTCTTACCTTCGAGCTCGGCCATGTCTGCGCCCTCGACTTACCCATCGCTCACACCGTTGCTACGATCGTTGTTCGGCTTCAGTTCCAGCAACACATCGTTGAGGTAACGATAATCTGGAGGAAATCGAGGGGCTCATATGACTGGTGTGACGTTAAGCGCCCGTTGCCCTCGGCCTCCGATCTCGCGACCACGACCACGACCATGACCGTCGGGTCCGGTGGCTACACTCGCCTCAGGGATGTGGGGACACCCCCTCCCCTCCCGGCTTTCGAACGCGACTTTGCCGAGACGTCAGCCTATCCTCATGTATTGACGCGACTTTGCCGAGACGTCGGCCTATCCTCATGTATTGACCCTGTACGAGCGTTTCTTTGGACGCACAAAGTCACCGTCAAACACTAACGCAACTAGGTAACCTCAATAAACGTTTTCTGTACATGTTCAGACACAAACGCAACTCGTTATCCACAATTTCTGCTTATCGTCGTAACGTTTTCGTAGATATTCCCGGAGTTGCGTTGCCGCTGTCTGTGCAATCGTCAAGTTATCTCGACGACCCGCCTGGATACAGCATCGCTTCGACGCTTGCTAGAAACATAATTACTTTGGACTGGAGGTGGTATATGTTTGACTCCGCGTTGAGCCGATTACTTCACCGTTGTGTAAACGCACGTTCCGCGGGTTCGTCGCACCGCTATAAAACGCTAATCACGGGATATTGATAGACGTTTTCGTCTGAATTGTCTCGTAAATATCGCACCGTTCTGAGAGATCGCGATTTATCGTATGATCGCAAAATATGTATATATGTATACATATACACAAATAAAGTTACACTTACATTATTTCTTCCATATTGGATTGTGAGTACTCTTAGGCGACCTTCTTCAGGACGTTTGTTTGTTTGTTTGTTTTCGTTTGTTTGTTTGTTTGTTTGTTTGTTTGTTTGTTTGTTTGTTTGTTTGATTGTTTACGGCTGCATCGATTACTTCTCTGGGAATAAATAAACTACATTTCTCCTACGCTTGACTCTGCGCGAAAGTGAGTAACACCCAGGACATGCTTAATAGACAGACCTACACGGGGAAACTCTGCTGTGTCGCACCCAGCCGTCTGACACTATGGCGTCATCGGCAGGACAAAATTGCGCGTAAAATTACACTGGGTTTCCAATCCGACTGGAAGCGAAAACAGCAGGCAGAACCGACGCGCCACGCCACTAAAAACGAAGAGAACAAAAACTTGGAAAAACATAAGTAATGTATCGATTCGTACAGAATTCCCGACGCCCCGATTTGATTTTTATGTTGAGCTTTTTATGGGTGTGGCGACTGGGATTCGGATGAGCGTGCTCCCGTGACGTTTAAAATGCGTGTTGTCTATTTTACTTCGTTTTTTGTCGTTCGTGTTTGGCACGGAGATGAGACGAAACTGAGAAGGAAGCGCCAAACACCCGTTGTGCATGGCGGCGTCCAAGAGAATGGGGAAGGGGGGGTGGCGGTTGTAGGGGAACCGAAGTTGTCAAGACAGATTGCGAGTGCATTGAGGCGACGGTGCGCAGATGAAGGGAAGGGTTTGCTGGTTTCGTAGCACGCACCGGAGAGGAGCGGTTGCTGATGTCGTGGCAGCAGTAGTATATCTGATGTGCAGAAGTAAAACACGAAGCTACTATTACTACTACAGCTACGACCTCTAGTTATAAACTATTAATACCTACTACTGCTGCTGCTACAACTACTACTATACTACTGCAGCCTACTATTTTGCGATTGCTTATATTTTATTTCCGTAATACTCCTTGATTACTTACTGCTAGTACAGTAGACAATCGCGCCGAAGTCTAAATTGATTTCACCGTAGACAACATACCTCTTATTCCATTTCCTGAATACAAAAAAGTCGCTTTTTTCTAATGGTGCAACACTCCTGCTGCTACTTACCTGGTACCATATTGCTACTCATACTATTGTTACAGTGGCGGGTATCGGTTACGGCAAATACGAATATGTGTCGCAACTACCTCATAGTAGCTATGCGCGAAGGGGCTAGAGTGTGAGAGGGGATCGAGTGGTTAGGTACTCCCCGCTGCACTCCAGTAGGGAGGGCACGGCAATCAACCGTCATCTACAGTCTCCAATATGCTGATGGCGTATAGACACGGGATCAGTATCTTGGTAGTCGAATCACACCATGTGTTTACTAGATACGCCCCAGAAGAACGAAAAAAAAATAATGAATCAATGCTACTCCTCATAAATGATCGGCCTGTACATCACACGCGTCACACGCACATTTCATGCTACCGTACAGTGTATGCTCGAATTATCTCGTTTTGCTTGACTGGAGCTCGGAAGGGTCACCATTGCGAGAAGAGGGCATTCTAGCCTCCCAATACACGAGTTCAGGAGAAGGATAACGAGGAAAGGAAGCCCTGGGAGTGTCAAACTATACTTAGAACGAACGCAGGCTTGATTGAAGGTACGTGGTGTGGATTCAAACCTTAGACCATTCATAATATGGTGAAACCAGGGAGAACTGAAGATTGGGAAGTATCTTCCTGGGTTTCACCATATTTAGGCTGGTCTAAAGTCTGAAACCCTGTACCACCCACCTTCATTCTAGCTTGAGTTCGTTGCTGGTTAACTTTGGCATCTCACAGGTCCGCCGGTCCTGCTGTCCTCGCTATCAGCGCCCTTTTCACGTGTCGTGCGAGAGCAGAGTGTCTATTTTCTCGAAGAACAGCAATTCCGAGATCCACGCCAACACACAGCGAGTATTCGACCATGCACTGCTGTGTGATAGCATGCAATATGCATGTGATACGTGTGATCTACAAGCACATCATCCACGATACGAGACACCGGTTCAAATTTATTTCGTTTTTGGGGTCCGTATGGAATAAACACGAGGCGGGGGTGTCGACCAAGCCCCAATAATCAAGATTCCCCCGTCTTTAGACCGCCTCATATCTTAAAAACCGTTTTGTCGACTGTAATACAACATAGAGCGCCTAACCGGTTGACTCCTCCGTGCATAGCTAGTACAGGTAGCCACGACATATCCGTGTCTGCCGTACCCGGACCACAGTTACAACATCAGCCAGTGAAGTTGAGATTTATACAATGTTCGAGGCGATATCGACCCGGGGGGGCACCGTTTTCGTCCCCGTTTTTATGGAGTTGTAGATGTGTGGTAGGATTTATAATCAAAGTACGGGGGTTTATCCTCCCCGGGTGACGTTGGCTCCACTAACCCAATCTATAGTGTAGGATTAGCTCGTGGGGTTGAGGTTTCCACGCCATCCGGGGCCGTATCGACCCGGGGGATCCGCGATTTCGTCCCCAGTTTGTTGGAGTTGTAGATGCGTGGGAGGATTTAGAATCCGGGGATCGAACCTTATCCTCCCTGGGTAGCGGTGGCCCCACGAGCCCCAACCAACCAGCGGTCGGCCCGTGGTATTGGGGTTTCCACACCACGCGGAGCGATATCCACCCGGGGGATCGCCGATTTCGTCCCCGGTTCGTTGGAATTGTAGATGTGTGGAAGGATTTCTGATCCGGGGGTGATACCTTATCCTCCTCGGTTGCGGCACCACCCCGACGTTTCTCCGAGTGGTGACTCTCATCGCGCGCCCGGCGCCCCCCCATTGGCCGAGGGCGGGCGGGGCGCCCACTGGGATTGAGGCTCGGAAAACGCTGGGTTGAAATGAAATATGCATATTTGTTAAAATACCATAATGCAAAAATTGGAAAGTTTTTACCACATTCAAGCAGGATGACAGGGAAAGCGTTCACAATTTGTTTCTGTGACATACCGGTACAAACTTAGTTTCTATAATTAGCAAAATGTGAGCGATAAAACTAAGTCAACGCGCCACGTTTTGAAGCGATTTCGACCGTCTGGAGCATAATATATACCTGCTATGTTTTTAATCTGACAAATATTCATGTTTCCACTCTTCGTGGGGGTAGTGTTATACCAAACCTCGTACCTGGTATGTGACAGTGAAATATATGCGATTATTGCAAGCGACATTCTCGGGCAGAGAGTGGGGCGTTCAGCTTGAACCAGCCTGTACACAGCAAGAGCAGCAGCAGCAGCAGCAGCAGCAAGCATCAGTGTAGTATCCTTATCACTGTATCGCGCTTGATGAGTGCGTGGTCGTCGTAGTCATATAGCTTTGGACTATGGAAACTATCACTCTGTCCCAAAATATTAGGACCGTTTTAATTTAATTTTCATAACAAAACGGACCTTATATTTGGGTATCGAGTGGTCTCTCGGTTTTAGTAGGCCTCGTGGGACGCCGGCTCTTCCGAGCGCCACCGGACCCCCTGCGGCCGCACGACGGTGCCACGCCCTGCTCACACAGTGGAACGGGCGCCGCCACCAAACCCAATAAGCGCGGGGAGGGTCGCAAGACACCCCACCGGGGACGGGTTGTTCGCTACCCAGGAAGGGGGCGGATCCGCGGGGGAGGGGGGGGTTCCAACGTTTTCGGAGGCGTTTCCTTCCCGACAGATTTTCCGTGTCCCCTGTTTTGGGGTTAATTTGTGTGGAAGGCGTTTTTTCCGGGGATGGAACAGTATCATCCCCCGCCCCAGAGTTTTGGCTCAGCGGTAGAGCGCTCGATAATGCACGCCGAGTCAGAGGTTTTAGCCCCATGTTTCTAGCTTTTATTTTTTATTTTTTCTAGTGTATGGGTTTTCGTAGGACTCATCTTGTTTCGTTTTGATTGTATGGCATTTTAGTGCGGTAATACTAAAAGCCATATAGGATGTGTTTGCAAACTAAAACAAATATCATACTACTGTAGTACACTTCTTGAATAAACACCGGTAGGTGGGTGGAGTGGGTCGGGGTAGTATACGTACTGCATGTACTGATGTACATTCGTGAGTTGGTTGAGTGGGTCGGTCGGTTAGGTGTGCGGGTGGATGGGTGGGAAAATGGCGTTGGCGGTAGTGGGTGCGGGTGGCGTGGAGTGGGGGAGTGGGTGGGTGTGAGTGGGTGTGAGTGGGTGGGTATGATACTGGCCCCGCTGGCGTAGCAGCGTTCGTACCACAAGTGAATAATTAATACTGGTTCAACTTTCCACAGCTGACGCTGCAGAGCTTGGACCAGCCAGTAGATACAGCAGTACTGTATGAATGGCACTTTTGCTACAGCTTATACCTCAGGATGCTGCCGCTACGTGCGAACGTTTCGTAAGGTCTACCTCATCATGCACTATCCCATCAATCTATCCCGCGCGGCACTGTGCGAACACCCCAAAACCCCTCGGCCGTTCACCCTGCCACAGGTTTGCCCTACCACTACTACACCTGCTACTCCTACTGCTACAACTACGGCGTCTACTGCAGTACAACGACGACTACTGTAGAGGGCAAGCATGCTGCGCACGACAGGAAGAACAGCAAACACGTTGTTCACGGCGGTCGCCCTTTTCTTTGCATCTACGGTTTCCACTACCACGGCTGCCTGCGTGTCGTTCAACGCGTCGTCCACGGCCGGGATCCCGGAGGATGTTCCCATCGCTAGTCCGACCTCCTTTGCTTGCGCGGACGGCAGCTTTCTCACGGCGGCGGAGGCTTCATACTTCATCTCCAACATCGGTTCGCTGTCGTGGGCGTGAGTTGACCATCTCTTCGCAGAACGGGACGGGGGGGGCGGTAGAGGGCCGAATTAATAAGGTCATGGCACGGCGGACCACTCAGGAATATGTTGTCGAGTATAGGCCCGCGTAGTACGCGTTTCGCCAAACACTACGAGCGACTTGTAAACAGAGTAAAGGAGATAGCTATTATAACAAGAGCCGCTTTCCTATACGGATTTCTGAAAAATGCCGCGTGTAAGCAAGAAGCCACAACTTGTTAATAGTGTAATATTCCTACTTCGCACCGCTTCTTGCACTATATACATACGTACAGCAAGTATACCTCTAGTTTCTACTTTTAAAATGTTTAGCTTCGAACCCGAGTTATGAGACATACAGTGAGTAGTGTCTCCGCTGAATCCGCCCCCAATAGGCGGTGGGGCACATTTTTACACCCTCGAGTAATATCAGTATCAAAATCAATACTCGTACGTAAAACAGTCTTCGCCTTTTTCGGTTCCTTCGTCACGTTTGGTGTTTGACGACGCCCACACTCGCTCACTCCGCACAGTTGCCGGACGGAAAATAAATGCCGCAATAATCACACCTGACGCATGTTACTACGATAGAGGTGCACCTGCATGCAGGACATTTTCTGAGGGTGATGGTCTCACTTGAGGAGCTCTGTGCCCCACCCAAAACTGAGTTTGGATTAAAAAAAAAAGTACTACATACGGTACTCGTACCCGATGAGCAATCGCATGGCCTACAGCAGTAATGAAATACAACGAAAAATATTGCAACACAAAAAAAAAGTAGAAAATTCCGGCGATTTTGCGTTAAGGAGGCCTTTCCTTCAAAAACGACATTTTCCGCCAAAACATGCTATTCATATAGTTATTGTAGCACGCATCACTCCACATATTTACCTGTATCCGGTGTATGCCTTTCCTTCAAAAACGACATTTTCCGCCAAAACATGCTATTCATATAGTTATTGTAGCACGCATCACTCCACATATTTACCTGTATCCGGTGTATGCCTTTCCTTCAAAAACGACATTTTCCGCCAAAACATGCTATTCATATAGTTATTGTAGCACGCATCACTCCACATATTTACCTGTATCCGGTGTATGCCTTTCCTTCAAAAACGACATTTTCCGCCAAAACATGCTATTCATATAGTTATTGTAGCACGCATCACTCCACATATTTACCTGTATCCGGTGTATGGCATGCACGGTGGATCGACCCGCAGGTGCTCTGACCGGGAAGAAATTGGATCGTTCGGCAGCGACAAATATTGCAACACAAACAAAAAAATGGAATTCCGACGATTTTGCGTTATAACCCTTTTTTTAGTACTGCACTGTACATAATGAAATGTTTCAGTCTAATTCCAAGTGTTTTGTCCCCACATCCGGACTGCACTACGAAAGGGTCAAGGAACCCCTGAATTCAGAAACGTTCTTTATATCTATTATTATCATCTTTGCCATCCGACAATGTGCAGCATGATCTTCAGCTTTGATCACTCATAAAATCCCAAAAGCAGAAAACCACGGAAACCAAGGAAACCTATGCGTACAGCAGTCTAACACCCTTCTATGTCTGCTTCCCGCCAAGATGTATCCACAATACTCCATTTGTTGTCGTTGCTCCCTCCTTCTTCCTAATATGCACTATTTACGATCAATCTATCGTAGCACGCGTCACTCTATATACGTACCTATATCCGGTGTATGGCATGCACGGTGGATCGACCCGCAGGTGCTCTGACCTGGAAGAAATTGGATCGTTCAGCAGCGACAACATTGGCGACGCCGCGGTGTCATTTACGGTCGGCATCACGGGAGTCCAGACCGGGGTCAAGGACGGCAGCCTTCCGCTCTTGACGGGCATGTACATCGGAGGATACGACGTCGACTCCGGAAACGCGGACGGCACATCGTTTTCGTGGAAGGGTCCGTTCGGGTGAGTCTTGTGTCGTCGGGTGTTGTTGTGTCCACGGCTACTGTTGTTGGATATAGCTTCAACGTGTAGCGTGGGTAAGAGCCTACGTGCAAGGTTAACGCCCCTTCCGTCCTGCCTGCGCTCTCCCCCTCTGGGGAAGTCTAGCGACCTTTCGGAGCTGGGATTACAGTAGTTGTGGATAAGGCAACGGGAAACTCGAGTCAGGGAGCACAGTAAATTAGTATACGTAACAGTTAATTCCGCGAACAAAAACATGTATTTGCTACGTACGTACGTATGATTCGCATTTTTATATTGACCGCCAAATACACAAACCAACCGCGCAGTTGTAACAAGTGTAGTCGGCAGTACCATATGCTAAATGCCTATAGTATCAAGAAGTGCAATGGGTCTGGTGCACTATTGTTTTTTCGTGGAAGTCGCCGGACGTTTCCATGGAAGCTTCCACAGCTTCCATGGAAGCTTCTACCACTTCCACGGAAGCTTCCATGGAAGTCATGGAATATTACATGGAAGTCATGGAAGCTTACATGGAAGTCATGGAAGCTTCCATGGAAGCCGTGGAAGCTTCCGTGGAAGTGATGGGAGCTTCCATGGCTTCCGTGGAAACTTCCAGCGTGGAAACTTCCATGCAAGTTTCCAAACATCCGTGGAAGTTACCGTTTGGAGAGGGTCGTCGACCACTAGACAGGCCTAATGTGGTTCCGCGCTGCGCGCTACACGATTTTCAATATCCCATTTGTAATTGGTCCACGTTTAGGTAATCGGGATGGGCTCACTTTGGGTGAGATGGTGTACCAAGTGGGATCAGGGGGTTAATTCGTGGAAGCTTCCCTCGCTTCTATGGAAGCTTCCATCAGTTCCACGGAAACTTCCATGGAAGCGGCGGAAGCTTCCATACAAGCGGTGGAATCTTCCATGGAGGAAGCGATGGAAGCTTCTATGGAAACTTCTACCGATTTCCACCGGAAAAAACAATAGTGCAGGAGACCGGGTGTAAGTTACATGTAAAATACTCGTATTTTGGTAGTAGGTACAATTGACATACATACTACCTGTTATATGCGGTATATTCGAACATGGATTGTCTGCTCGCGGAACACCGCCCTGGGGCAATACATCCCACCTCTGTTCTGCATGTTTTCGATGTACGACGACCGGACGAGACAAAGGCGGCAAATTATATCAGACCACGACACACACATACAGTACAGGACACCTAACAAGAAACAAGCTAATAAGAAAGCCAGGCTGAAATTGGGAGGAAAATAGGAACTTCGAGAGTCGTTAAATTGAAATTAGTGTAGAAACCACCCTCTTTCGAATAAGAAATCCAGCCTGGACCAGATTTCCTGTTTCTTATTACTGTATATAGGTGTCCTGTACTGTATATTAAGATGCATGAAGCTAAAAAAGCGTGCACACTGCACCTCTTGCGTCCCAACCTCACATACAGCCACTCGCTGTGTTTGCTTGCATTACACCAAATGTCCGCAAATGTCCGCTAAGGTGAAAACGATGCCCTCTTATCACCTCCTGCATATTCCTCAACATATGTTACACGTTGCTGGCTGCTATTAATATTGCCTGCCAGGTACAGCGTTGGCTGCTGCAGTAGCAACGTGGGTCATGCCTGGCACAGTAGTCGGCGCAGACTGCCAGCACAGCTCCACGTTTACTCTTACTACAGTAGTAGCTCCATGGTTACGGTCAAAAGCACAACACAGCATCCTCCCTAAACAACATGTACCTTTCCACGGCGTTCATGTTCACCTCATTTGCTTTTATTCGTCGTTTTCAAAGGGCGTTCGAACTTGACGAGGAGGTGCTCCCGGGCACATGGGGTTCTTATTGCGGCATTGGTGCCTTCGCCACGGGTGTGACCGTATGGGCTTCCTCAGTGTTCGTCTACGGAGTGAGGCTCGAATGCGCAGCGGTCGCCGACACGTGTTTCCCCCCGAGCTACCCTGCCAGCCTCGTTGAAGGTGCGCGCCGCCAGAGAAATATCGTCAATTGTTGAGCCACTATGCCCCAGTACGTGTATGACGCGTGCGTGCCTTCTAGGAATGGCGCCTAATGTTTTCGGAGGCTCCTCAACTTGACGAGTTCCACGCCTCACCCGAAAAATGAGTTTGTATTTTTTGTCCAAGATATGTGCGGCTCACCCACCTCACCCATCCCACGACTTACGTACGAATACTCTAGAGGTACAGTGCTTCATCAGACGCATGCTGCGGTAGAGGCGCACCATGTTTTGTTTTTTCTGAGACTTCTCCCTTTGAGAAGCTCTGTACTAATAGTAAGTAGAACAAAACGATTCTAGAGGAACCCAAAAATGGCACTCGTACACCGATGAACAATCCCACAGCAAGCAGTGCGTCGGTGACGTTGAGAGCATGGCTGTTCCCGAAACTCGACCATTTGTTTCTCGGTCGATCCAGAAAGCAGCCCGACACATTAACTGATTGGTGTGCTGTTCGTTATATAGCCACCACGATGCTCAAACCGCCGGCCGTTCCCTGTGCCAAACGCCTATTCGTACAGACCTGCCTGATTCTTCCACGGGCGGATCGGGCTCTGACTCCACGGGCGGATCGGGCTCTGACTCCACGAGCCTAGTGGCCATCATTTCCGCCTCCGTTGGAGGAGGTCTGCTTCTGATCGTGATGATAGCCGTCGGCGTGTGGTGCTGCATCCGCTGCCACCGCCGCCGAGAAAGTGAGGCACGCCACCACGAACAGACTGGGCAAACCACTGCTGCTGTGACTGTGGCTGTGCCAACTGCGGCTGCAGGAAAACGAGGTGATGTCATCGAAAACAAAAGACATCGAAACTGCAAACAACACGTGTGGACAAAAATAGCGCTCCCTCCGTCCCTCCCTCGTTAACTAGGCATAGTTATTATACCCTTGACAGGTGGTCGTACAGGCGGGCACAGGCAGCAGCATGCTGCCATGCTGGCGTTGGACAGATGATCAGAGATGTAGGGGTTCGCGCCCTAGTATCTTCGACACTCTCCCCCCCATGATTAGGTCAGGGTATTCATAATTCTGGCACCGTGCATCTGTCTGACTTCAGTCTCTGTTGTTGGATGAAACGTTCTGGAAGGAGCTACTGCTGTAGCTGCACCACCGTATGTGCGGCGTGTGCGCTGACGCGTTACGTGTAAGCTTCTTCGACGCGACTCGTGCTGGGACCAGCCTTGCACCGCAGTCGTTTACCCCGCGTCTGCACTCAAACGTCGGTTGATCGCTTCCCCGCCCTTGTCATCATGGCCGCGGGGGTGCCACAATGCTGACCCATCCCACCTGAGGGGTTTGCAGACTTTGGCCCGATATTGTTTCACTGACTATTGATATACTCCTCAACTGAGCAACTACCTGTTATTAATAGTAGGATGCGTTTACAGATTAATTTTATACAGTATCTGCTTTAGGACTATTGCGGGGGGGCATAGTAAATACGACCTACGGTGCACACAAAAACCTATGTATTTATCTACTTTTTACGAACCACATTTGGTCCTGTTTACTATGGTCTCCCGTAGTAGCGCATACAGCGCATACAAATCTTGATCGGGGTTGGTTGCGTAAACAAACGTATTTGGAATATTTTGTTTCGGGTGAGATGTTAAGCTCTTCTCGTAGGAGGGTCAGAAGATAAGCCACCACCCCTAAAAGGGGCATTGCTCCAAGGTCTGCTGCACCGACCTTATCAGACGGAGGGTAAACCGTAACCTTCCGGCGAAACGCATCTTCCCCTGTGATACAGCGATGCAATCGCTTGTTGTCGGTAACGCTCCCTCGGTTTCCGAGAAACTTGGCCGTTTAGACAAAAGTCGAAAATACGAAAATACTCGGAAATGCCGAATTGCTTTATCAGCACCCTCCCACCCACCCGAATCTCATTTTGTGTTTTGTTCAAGACAAGATCCGTTCATCTAAGGGGTCACTTCTTGTGTGGGGACAAGCGGAGGGGAACTTGTTGCGTGACCTGTTGTCTCCGAGAATACACTTCTTGGTTTATGCTATACGCTTCTTACAAGAATATATTTGCCAGTATTTCGTCCGCGTTGAAACGGGGAGAACAGCCGACGGCAGCGACAAACAATGGAACTTTGAGTCGAACTACAATGCCAAGGATTTATTTACCACTAACCCATACGAAAAATTTGGTTGAGGAAGAAAGTATCGCTCAACCTTCCCACACTTTGGGGCCCTTTCGTCCAACCCCCCGCCCCCTGATATTTCCTTGCTGCGTTTCGCCTTCTGCAGGTGTACCCCCCGCTACGGACCGCCCGCCGCCCCCGTATGTAGAGCCTTCATCCAATTTTGAACCACCGCCACCAGCATATGCTTGAGCATTGCGCTGTTGCGAATGGCGATACGATGACGCGATGAACGCCCAGGGGAGATTTCCGGGTGCGGTTGTGCTGTGCTACGGGGAGATTGGCTGACGCATCGCCGACGCCTCCCGCCGCCTCCGCGGGCGCCAAATATTGTGGAGCATCGGCATATCTACTGTGAATTTTTGCGTTGTTGCGAGTGATTATTGTTAGGTGGCGCGATAAAGTTCCAGGGTATAGGGGGTGTCCTGCTTGCTTCCTTTGTTTTGCACCGGGTATATTGATCTGCTTGCCCCGGTGATAACCTGGTGGTGCCAGCTCCCCCACGATGTACCGGTAGCCTAAACGCCTGCTGCAGCCTTTTCAAGAATAGTCCAGTCTCCCGTCTCGTGGGATCCGTACATAGCGTTTTGTTGAATGAAGTGGGCGGCAAACCGATCGGTGAAAACGCGCTACTTCAGCGCGTCGTCTCTACACACCCATCGCCCCCCCCCCCGCCTTTGATTTGTATGGATGGTTGTCAAAGACACGTACATGGAAGGGGGGGGGGTTCGTTGGGGCCCTGTAACATGTCGCTGACAGGGTTTTCCTTAGCTGAGAAATAGCCCAACCCAGTTGCAATCCCAGTTGTGTTTGTGTTTCTGTTATACTCGTAGTAAGGTTGTGTTCTGTCGGGTGCGTACAGAACCATACCCGGGGTACGTGTTTTCTCGGGAACTGTATCACCATACAGAGAAATTATGTGCGTTCTGTACGCCCGTGCTACAATACCCGCCGGAAGTTCTGTGAGATATGTAAGACTTCTATTCCCGTACCCGGAACTCCTGTGAGTTATGTACGACATTCATACCCGTACCCGGAACTTCTGTAAGTGTTGTGAGGCTGTTGCACAATACCTGGGGTACGGGTGTACCTTTGTCACAGTACCCGGGAGCCCGCCACGTGTTCGGGTTTAGAGCAAACCTTATGGTACCACTTTTTTTCGCTATTTTTCTGTTTTCTTGCTGATACTTTTCTCCGCCCAAAGGCAAGGATATCATGATACTTTTCAACAGCAGTATTAATAGTGTGTATGGTAAAACCTAAATTGTGCCCGCATGTAATATGCATGTCACACGTATATACCATTGTCGTTTATAGTACCAGGAACACGTCGTAATACGTACGCAATACGTATACGTATCGTTCGCTTATAGTATCAGGAACACGTCGTGGGCAAACATTACGTATTATACACTTATCGTACTCGGTAGTACCAGGTAATGTCGCAAACCAGGTATCTATGATCGTACCAGTACGTATTTGCGGGACAACAAGACGCGGTGACACGATGGTGGTGTTTCGTCATCGTTGCAAGACACCCCTTTTTCTTAGGGCTGTGAGCTGGTTGAATATACAGTAGGTCGCCAGCTAGTTCTTAGTTGGCTAGGTATTCACGTTACGTTAGTTGCAGCGGTGCCAACGTGCCAAGGTGCCAACGTGCCAACTATCCAACTATTTTGTCGTACAGTATTTGAGTTCTGAAATTCATTGTTTGTAGGAAGGTTTGTGCATCACGAGGCACGCATTTCCTCGCGACCTCAGGAGCCCACACTCGCTGCGAACAGCAACAGATCTACTGCAGCTCATGGCGTATTGATACATGGTGCTGACGGCAGTGCCGAACGTTGCTAACGACGTTGAACCTGGACCGTCAGAATTCTGCAGCGGTGATGGAGCCTATACCGATCAAGTATTCGTAGTCGTTCCGGCGGCTCCTCATCGCCCGGGTGCCCGCAACAAAGATGCGGTTCGTCACCGTGTAGGGAACGAGCGCCGACGTCCTGACGCTGGTTTGGTGTTGTGGGCCGCTTAAATGTAATACTCCTATTGATAGTTATAGTAATGTCGTAGCTCTTTTTGGTGGTGGGTTCTTATTTTTCGTTCCACCGCCCCTTTTGCGAGTATGCAACTTTGCAAGGTTGTGTTCTGTACGTAGGGTGTGCACAGAACCATACCCGGGCTATGTTCCAGGCTATTACCCCATGAATAAATTCTGTGAGTTAAGGACGACATTTGTATCCGTGCCCGCGGAACTTGTGTATGTTCTGTAGGACATTCATTTCCCTACACGGAACTTCTGTAATTTTATACCCGTGCCACAATACCCGGGGTACGGGTACAACACGTTTATACCTGCCCGGAACTTCTGTCAGTTCTGCAAGATTTGCATACCCGTACCCGTATCTCCTGTGAGTTATGTTAGACTTTCATACCCGTACCCGGAACTTCTGTGAGTTCTGTACGCCCGTGCCACAAATTCCCGGAAGTCCTGAGTTATTATGTCAGACTTCCATAGCCGTACCCGGAACTTCTGTAGGTTATGTAAGACTTCCATACCCGTACCCGGAAAGCACAAACCGTACAGAACATAACCTTGCAACAATAAACTACAGTACAACAACACCAAGTAAAAACGAATGTCAACAACACACATCAACAAGAACTGCTGGGGCAGAGGTTGTTTGTATCATATTTAAGATCGATAGTGTCTTGTTAACCACGAAGATTTTTGTTTTGCTTAGAAGACAAAATGAAAAATAAATCAACAACGCACAACAAAAACCAAAACGACATTGAGGGGAGGGGTACATTGATTAACTTCTGAAAACGAACTGATATACACCAGTATCACGTGTATTTCGCAGCAGTGTTATACAGCAGTAGTATGCTACCTGGTACCAGGTGCTCGTGTATACCCATCTCGACGTCGCTCATTAGGTGGTTATCAACAATTATGGTCGTCAACTGCTGAGCCCGCTGGAATCTATGGTACACGCTTGTTTTCCCAGTGACGAGTGTCAGTGACGCGCGGTCACTGGGACCAAGCCTGGCCATTAGAAGAGCACGTACCTAGATCAAGCTCGACTAACTCGACACGGATTTAGATGCGAGCAGAGGGGGGTGGAGGTGCGAATAATGGGCCTCCACAGACACCGTCCATGTCGAACTCGGTGTGCTTTGGTTGCGCGCGACATGGCAAGGGACAAACGTCAATGCACAAACAAACACACACACACAACACACACGCGACGAAATATTATTTTTGGTATATGTAGCCACGCTCTAACCGAACGTTCTCATAAGTTAATTTGCACTTAACAGCCGCGCGTACACACAGGCGACCCATTATTTAATGGAGAAAAGTCGTCTCCTCATTTCAAGAAGGGTGGGAATGAGTAGTCTTGGGACCGCTTTCGATGTTAAGCGATGCACGTCAGCGCAGAAACTTTGTATGGAGGCTGGGTGGGTAAAGGCGGGTGGGGGGGGGTAGGTCGGTGGATAAGTGGGTTACTGGGCTCGTCGGTTGGTTCGTTGTCTGGTTGGTCCGCAACCGCCTCGAAAAAGTCACATCACTACGAGTAAGTGAAAACAATAATTATAAAAACACCACACAATAACCGGATATTAAACATCCTGCTCCGCTACTGTACGCGTTTCTGCATGTGTTATGCAAAGTCAGCTATCAGACTACAATTAATTCTATAATCATCAGGCGTGACCTATACTCCAGTCAGTTAAAACGACAGTGGAATATAATATGTTAGAAATAGTCTCAAACAGTGAACCTGCTCATCACTCCGGAACAAGCACAGGAGTGAACAGCCCAGCAATGTACCTGCCGCCCATATAACAAACAAAATAACACATGGGCACTACCAGCTGTTTAAAGCTGCAACAAGACATACTGTTTTCAGAGAGGCATCACCTCTCGTGTATGATAATCTCCCGTTAGTACTCGTCCAGGTGGCGGGTTCTCCTGCCATACATCCCGAATTACTGGAGGCCGTAATTAAACTTACTGTTCAACTACCCAATCGAAAACGCGAATTCGACTTGGTTACAATGTACCATACTTGGTACTTGCTGGGTATTTTTGTACGATAATCGCAATCTTACACAACACCGGTATTTACTGCATTGCAGGGAAGATGGACGGGATACGCTACCAAACAACATAATAAGAACAAAACTTGCGGTGATCAGTTCGTTGACCAAGGAATTGAATATCTGCCCGCCCCGTACAAAAGAACATGCAACACTCTACAGCTTCGATGAGAGAGATAATGCATTTCACGCTTCCAGTGGCTCGACCTTGATGGTGTAGACGCCGGTAGGCGTCCGATGTGCTTGGTCTTATATCCTTGGCTCAGGATTATGACCAGAGGTTCAACTTATGTTGAAGTTGTAGAGGTAGGTAACTTCCTGTCGCTCAAGCAGTCAGTATCTGCTTCTCGGTCTCGATGTCGGTGGACGCTTCGTCCCAGGAAGAAGAGAAAGCCTAAAGTTGTCTTGCGGGTGTACACGAAGGCCGAAGTCGCCAGTGGCTCTTAGTTGCCCTGTGTTGATTCCGCAGATCCTGTCCCGGGGTTTTCCCGTGGTTGTCCTTCTGCTGTTGTGAGCGTGTGGACCTCCTTCAGCTGACGGTTGATCCCGTTGTTGTCCGTGTTGGGCTCGGTTCGTGTGGAGGCGCGAGTCAGACACAGCGCTCGGGAAGCTGACACGACCCCTGGTGGAGCATGCGGTGATGCCAGATGATGATGATCCAGCTGATGATCCGGTGATGCCAGATGATGATGATCCAGCTGATGATCCGGTAATGTCAGGTTATGATGATCCAGCTGATGATACGGTGATCCCAGATGTTGTTGATCCAGTGATCCCAGACGTTGATACTCCGATGATCCTAGATGTTATTGCTCGGATGATCCCAGATGCGGATGACCCAGTGATCCCGGGTGATGCTGCTCCGTGGGGTGGATGGCATCTTAGTGCTTTGTTGGGGATCTTGACCGCCCAGTTTTACAGTAAGTCAAGTACACACAGGTACACACCAGAGGCTGTGTAGTAGCCATATCTCTGTCATGAGTATCATAGAAGTATCGTACGTACGTACGTACGCGGCGCATATGTAAACGGGACTGTCATGATTCGATCGAAAACAGTATCCTGGAAGACCGGTAGAATTTTCGGGATATGGTCCAGGATCATCACAGTATGCTTCTCCAATGCCTCGTCTGGCGGAAACGGAAGCGCAAAGACTGCATTTCATCCTACGCTCGCGTGCTTGTCAAGGCAGACTCCGAGAGTATCGGGGCGACGGTGCGCAGACGGAGGGTATTGTTCGCTGGTTTCGTCGCACGCATGGGAGGGGAGCGGCTGCCGAGGAGGGTGATTTTTGAAGAGGTGGTCGGTGATAAGCGCTACTCGCTTGAACATAAGAAGGACTGGGCAGGGCGCCTCGAGGAAGACCTTAAGACATTCGGCATCAGGCCAGATTGGTGACGCGAGGCAACACAGAAGGCCGGTCGGTGGTTTCGAGTGGTCGAGGACGGGACGGAGTTTTTCATGCCGAAATGGCATGACGCGGACAGGAGTCATACAGCAAAGTGGCACGCGACGGCTGCGGATGCAACTGCGACACAGACCGTTGACACCAATGCACCCGGGGTGGGGCCTGGGCGGGGGCACGACGGTGGGGGGGCGTACTCTTTTGTTACTTGCCTTAGTAATTCGACCATTGACCAAGCATCCCTTTCGAGAAGGAGCACCGCTCCACTCCTACTCCTAATATAGACACCCCCAACATTTGGGCGCTCATTACGTTGCGTCCATATATTACAAAGAAAAGTATTGCTAATCCTATCGCCTTCCTGTTTCGCCGCCTGTGGCCACGATCTACCTCCTAAGATAGCGATCGTTTTTTCGCTACTACAGTATATACTATAGCGTACCAAACTTCTCCATGTCAAATTCGTCAATTTTCCTTATCTCCTATTTAAACACATCCCGTTCCTCCTTGTACAGTTCACATTATCCCACTATCTATGGATATTCTACTCTCTTTTGTTTCGCCACAAGGGCACATCTGTGCATCTACTTCCTCCTCCTCCCGGCTACTGCTATACCTCCTTCTTCTTTCTGGCAGGTTCAGGTCCCCTACACGAAATCACAGTTTCAGCGTTTTCGCGAAGTCCATTGGGCCGTGCAAATATAAATGCGTTTTCATTCCTATCCCTTCTCCTAACCCCCCGTGCATCTCCAAGTGTTTCTCCGCCCAAACTTCTCTATGGCCAGCATCTATTTTTTTGTTTCCTATATCCTTCCATACTTTCTCGACTACGCTATCCCGCCGTATTCCAACTCGCCCTTCGGTTACTTCCTCCCATACAGCTCTATCAACTATGGCTGGCAAGCTCTTATTTGGCATGTTCTTTACTTAATATTGCCATTTCAACTTTCGCACGTCTCTATTATTAGTCTTAAGTGGCTACATTCCCAGTTCTGCTCTCAATACTGCAGTAATTTACTCGTCGTACTTGAGCATCCTATGCCTAGTACCTTTTTAGCTGCTGTCCTCTGTAAGGTTTCCAGCTGTTTTACGCACTTGGCGTTACCTTCCCATATTTGCCCTGCATATTCTAGCTTCGGTACAATCACATTCATCAGGATACACATATATTTATTCTAGTGTCAAGGTGCGAGTCTGTTATTGATAGGATCGCTTCCATCCTGCCTACGTGTGTTTCACCCTTGCCTACGATTACTTTTGTTACGTGTGCATCCCAAGAGCAGTATTTTTAGATATCTACGCCATGGTACGTACACTGGTCTACGATCGGTAATAATTCATCTTCTCCCCACTTGCACTTAAAAGTTAGCGGACTTTCCTTACCTTAGTTACATACATACAACTACCTTTTTTTCCCATCAATGTCACTTCTCTATTTGTTTATGCAGTCCTTTACTTCCTGATGAGATCAAGGTACGGGCGAAGAACCAACCCAACCCCCAACCCTAACCCTAACCCTAACCCTAACCCTAACCCTAACCGGGCCAAAAACGGGCGAGAAACGGAGCTCGTTATACAATTGGTTAGCTAGGATATTTTCAGGAGCGGGCTGTTCACTTCTCGCATTGTTTTGCGAGCTAGGAAGCACTTCCTGGTGGGATGAAGGTACGGACGTAGACCCAACCCACAACCCACAACCCTAACCCTAACCCTAACCCTGAAGCTAACGGATTGTATGATGTATACTCGGAGAGAAACGCGGCTGCGCCGCTTTCGATTATTTTGTTGTTGTTCCTAACCTACGGCCTACGGGCCACGATTTACCTCCAAACACCATTAGTGACTGTAAGTTTCCCGGAAATATCCTGCCGGATGAAACGTGAATACTACTACTGGCCCTTCGGGTGTTTCTGATATGCTCACAACATCATCCTCCGCAAATATCAATGCCTACATCGGGCGAGGTACCTCGCCCATAAAAAAGCCCGATTTCCTTGGATCTTCGATTTCTTGAGACTGTGCCGATGCCGATTTCGATTAAAAACAAATTGTCATCGGCGGCTGTCACAAATGACAATAGTTTACAGTGTACATTTTGACTGTGAGGGAACCCAACATTTTCAATTACCATTCTCATCGGAAAGGCAATTCCCAATTGGGGAATTCGGCTGTTTTTTTTTATCTTTTTATCAATCACAGATGAAACTTCAATTCGATTCATAAAAAAAAAACGATTTAAAATCGATTCCATTTGAAACTTTTCCTTATGTAGATTATTCGAGGTGTGAATAGCTAGCGCTCCACAAAGCATGTAGGAATGATGCAGCACGAATTCATTTAGTTTTCTTGGCATTTTCTATTATACTCCTACGTCGTACTCGTAGGGTAGTTGTGGCACGCCTGGTGCGGGTACCACACACAGGTACCTGGTACCGGGCACATAATTATTGTTGTGCGGGTGGCATACTACCGGTCGGTGTTGGTCATCATCATAGATATATAGGTAGGCTATATATAGATACGTGGCCGTCCTGCCTCCGCCCGTGCTATATTCTGACCCACTCACCACATCGGCATCCCGCGCGTCTCCCACGGCTCTCCTTCAAGGTGCGCAACTACAGCAGTAACTGCTGTACTACAGTAGTCGGCATCATCATTGATTGCTTGATGTTCCCGTACCCTATCTATCTATTGCACTCAGCTTGCAAAGATGAGTAGTTTCGACGAAATCCTCTCGATCTCACAGCTAGCCAGAGCTATGATAGCTGTTGTTGTTGTTGTTTTCTTATCTTTTTTTTTTAATGTACCTGGTATGTCGTACTCCGAACAAAGACCAACATCACCATCATCACCAGCACCCTACCTAAGTATTTTCGGCCAGAGCGGTCAGAGAGCTATTGATAGAGACTTTTCTTCCCGAGCGGGAAGGTGGCTGCTGCTACTACTGCTGTATGTACGTGTGTAAGCGCTCCGGAAACGATCGTACTATACTACAGCGGCGTGCTAACACAACTTGTGTACTGCTGCTGCTGCTGCTGCTGCTGCTGCTGCTGCTGCTGTAAAAAGTATGAAGGGCGTTTAGTTTCGACTTTCGTGTAACATAGTGGGGGCACCAAGAAGAAGAGGGGCGTTATGTATCGCAGCAAGCCTACGTAGGAACTTCGAACGCAGCAGTATTATCATTGTGATATTATACCAACCTTGCGCACTGAAAGAATGATGCGTGTCGAGGCTCTGTCTCTCTGGAGAGAGATGGCAGAGGTGGCACCTAAGTGTCTGTGAAGAGCACTTGTGAAGAAGAAAAGAAATGGTTTGAAAAGGCGCTTATTTGGCCAAAGGAGGAAAAGAAGAAGAGAAGAAGAGTGATCGAGGTAGGGGGTTGCCTCCACCTCATCACGGATCACGGATCACGGAACAATGCCCAAGCTACGGGCAGATGTATCTTACGTCAGCCAATCATGTCCCTTACAACGTTCCATGATACGTCATTGTAACGTTCTCTGTAACTCTCTTATGGTAAACTGGTTACCCTGTACTACGATCAACTTGTACGAGTAAGTTGATTATAATGCGTAGAAAGACCCTGTACTATGATCAACTTATGCAAGTAAGTTGATTACAATGCGTGGAAAGAACAAACTCCCATTTCTCCGCATATGATATTTATCCGCATCTAGAACTAACTACGATGCTCAGTGTACTTGTATGAATTGACTGCACGTCAACATAGGTATGGATCCCAACGTCCATATTTCAATACGCCCCCATGTTGCCAAAGTCAATAGCAGATAAATGCTAAATACAAACAAAAATAACACATTCGAGCCCGTGTACGAACGGTGGTAATGTGAAAAGCAGAAAACACAAAGTTCACTACATATTCAGGCCTGCGCGATGGCAGCTGCAATATCGTTGTACTCATGGCACAAAAGCTACTCGTGGTGTACTCATGACCATCGAGTCACAACTTACAAAATAAAACGGTAGACATATAGATGACTTACGTAGAACGCGCCCCCACAACTGAAATGCTACAGTAAAAGAGCTACGAACATACTGTAGACAGTACGTGTACTTGTAAAAACATATAAAGTGGATGTATGAACCACTCACTGTGTACGTATTAACACGCAATTGTCCAGCAATAAACAATGGTTAATTGAAGAGACTTCTGAGCACAGACCCCAAAACCCCCCAATACGAAACGAAATTTAGTATTAACCAACCAAGTCCCTCCAATACTTGCTCACTCGGCGAGGAGCACTCATTGATGAAAGGCCTCAAAGCTTATCGGTTATCTAATTAAAAATACGTTGAACAGCAGAATCATCTTTTTCCAGTCTCGGCATCAGTTCTATGGTCTACGGATGATAACATCTCCAACATCGACATCCAAACCTGGCACCGTGACAACCACCTACTCTACGACTTCTTGTTCCTGAGCACTTCGGGAGCAGCGGCGAGTTTTCTTCTCAAATTCAAGCCAAAGCAAGGTGAACTGGCGAACGGAAAGGCTGCTTGGGATGGTTTGGTCAGTAAATACCAGAATTCCACTCGTCAACGTAGGCGCATTCTCAAATCTCAACTCACAAACATTGTTATGTCAGACCCGGATACATTTTTATCAACGAGTTAAACCATTTGAGAGACGAGCTGGTGCACATGGGAGGAATGTTCAACGACGACAGCATACTGGATATAATACTGAAAGGACCCACGGACGATTATATACAGATAAGGTACAGCGCGGAAGCCGATAATGACTTCTCTCTTGAACAAGCAGTGGTTACCATGCGTGACATGTATGCTAATCAAGTTATGCGCAACGGGCCTTCGCGCAAAACGAAGGGGCGTGAATCTGCCATTATCACTACTGTTACGACGGTGCATCTAGATTGTACTCAATATCTGAAGGCGCTAAGGAAAGACCCAGTTCAAGGGCGATGAAGAATGAAAGTGCCCTCGTGAAATAGGCCTCCTCACGTGGAATACCGGCTTAATACCGAATCTCGTCGGCAGACATATCTGAGCCATATATAAACCAACCGCTTTGTGAGTTGGAGCTTCGTCAGCTGGAGGAGGCGAGAGCAGCAAGGTTTTCAACGCTGGAGCTTGTTTACCACGAGGACCCAGGTAGTGTCAATGCACGAGCTCGGTAAAGCTAAATCGTGTGTCTATCAGAGGTCGAGGACGGTCAGGTGACCCCGAGATATCGGTTACCACGAGCGGCAATCGATAACGGGAAGCAAGTACCACGAACTGTCCTTGACCTATGTTGACCAGACGAAACGTTTGTTACACTACAACGACATCATCAGCAGTAGTGAACTGTCCACACTGCATAAAGACAGGCCATCGTTTTCAAAATTGTTATGCACGCAATAAATCGACGGGAAAACCGTCTTCCACTGCACGCAAGAACTCTTGGTGTAGCCTGCATCGCACCGATCGACACGACAATAGCGAGTGTCTTGTGCAAAAGCGGGAGCGGGGAAACGGTAATAACCGCAACTCTCGCCCCGGTCAACACAACGGCCAGCGCAATGAAAATGACAACGCTCACGCCAACACCACCATCACTCCAAGTTCAACAACGCAAATCGAAGCCTACAGCCCTGCTGCATGTGCTCCATCTGCAACTACTGATGCAATAACTACAGCTATTCCTACGTCCATCACGACTCCTTCCTCTACACCTCCTGAAGGCATCGGCTACTCTTTCATCGCAGCACCTTCCACCTACAGCCCTGCTACGCCCATCAACTTCAGTATGACCGCGGACAGCGGTGCTTCCAGCCACTTCATCGACAACCAACTTCTCCAAGGTATCGAACATGAAATGCTTGACTATGTACACCTAGACCCACCGGTGACAATCAACGTCGGCGGTAATTATCGCCTTTCTGGTATAGGTAAAGGGGTCTCGGTCGTAATAGTACTGGATCAACTAGGCTCCAAGCACTTCGGGCGGCTTCTTGTCACGATCGTACCCGGACTGGGGCGTCACCTATTTTCGGGGGGAACAGCAGCAGTCAAGGGGGTCAACATGGATATCGCGAAGCATTCGTATCTGGATCTGGGCGACTTTCAGGTTCCACTTCGCAAAGACGACTACTGTTCGACTCTGGATCATCTCGACCTCACGACAGCGGCAGAAAGCCAGGCATCATAAACAGCTTTTCCGACAGTTATAGGCGACACTCTACAGGCCGAGACCGTTCTGGTTGCTCCAGCATCTACGACGGCGTTTTCAGCTACGGTCGGGGCTCACATGTGGCATAAGAGGCTGGGGCATCCCAACGGGGAAGTGATGACCAAGGTGAAAAATATCGCAGAGAGTGGGATTAAATTTTCAGACTCTTTCTCAGCGTGTGACACGTGCAAAATCAACAAAAAAACTGAAAAAAAATCACCCCAAGACATCGCGGCCTGATCCTTCCAGTGAACGTCTCAAGCTAGTAAGCACGGACCTTCTAGGACCAGTAACACTAAAGCTATTGGGGGTTACAACTACATGGCAAAGTACACGGATCATCACACCAGGCTGAAGGCCGTCTACTTCCTCGATAAGAAAAGCGACACATTGCACACTCTTTTCAAGTGCATTCAAGATCTGGCGATTCCTCTCGGACTTCGGGTGCAGTATCTGCGCTCCGATAATGGGGGCGGGTATATTTCCAGCAGCTGTCGCGAATACTGCAAGACTGCCGGCATACAGCAGCAGTTCACGGCTCCATACACGCCGCAGCAAAACGGCATTTCGGAAAGGGACGGGCGTACCATTATGGACATGCCCCGATGCCTGCTAAACGAAGCCAACCTTCCAAAACACCTGTGGGGGGGGATAGCTGCAACCGCCGTCTTCCTGATCGACCGTCTACCTCACAAAGCAAACGAAAGCGATACGCCGTACTCCCGCATATTCGGCAAGCAAGCCGATCTATCATGCTTGCGGATCATCAGCACGCGAGCTTTCGTGCAAGTTGAGGGCTACACGAGGAAGCTTCAACCTAGGCCTGGGGAGGAGTCATCATCGGCTACGACAGCGACGAGCCTACCTTTCGTGTGTGCAATGGCAATACGGGCAGAGTTACAAGCTCGCACAACGTCTCTTTCATCGACGAGCCACCTGCCGTTTTACCAACGACAGAAGCCTCGTGGGGAAAGGAAACAGAGGTCTCCCACGTCGATTTGGACGCAGACACCGATTTCGTGGATGACTACAACAACATCGACAACGGCATAACATCACTGGAGGACAACGACTCCGACACCGAACACAGCAAGCCGTTTCATATGCAGCTACGGTCATCTACTTCACAAGCAAGGGCTCACCAGCTAGCACTGCAATGCCAAGAATATTCAACACAGCTCCAAAACATCTTGCAGTACATCGGCACTGTGGGACTGGACAAAGTACAACCACCTGCATCGATTTCAGTACCCAACACCTACGCGCAAGCAATGGCCTCACCTCAAGCTGAAGAGTGGGAAGCAGCCATGCGCAAGGAGCTCCATAGCCTGGATGAGCACAATGTCGCCGATTTTATTCCGTCTACATCTATTCCTCCTGGCTGCTCCATCATCAGTACGCGCTGGGTGTTTCGCGTGAAAACGGATGGACGCTTCAAAGCAAGGTTTGTGGTACAAGGCTGGGCGTAACAGCATAGACTGGATTGCTTCACGACCTTTGCGCCAGTTTGTCGTATCGAGAGTCAGCGTCTTCTGCTAGCTATCGCGGCATCAAGGGATTAGCCAGTATACTAGCTATGGATGTACAGACCGCATTCCTCAACGGGACACTTGAAGAGGAAGTCTACACCAAGCAAGCTCCAGGCTTTGAAAGGATGCACGAGGACAACCAGCAACCAATGGTGATGAAACTACGTAATAGCTTGTGTGGATTTCGGCAATCTCCAAACGTCTGGAACAGTACCATCGACAAGGACTTGCGAGGTATGGGTTTCACGCCTACAGTATCAGACCCCTGTGTTCACACCAAGGGGAGCGACAAATGCTACATGATGATGACACTCTTTGTTGACGACCTCCTAATGAGCGGACCACCAGATGTAAGCGTGGCTGAAGTTCGAAGCATGCTTATGGAAAAAGTTGCTGTGACTGATCTCGGGGACGTCTATCACAGATTTTGGGAATTGAAGTTTCGCGCAACGAAGAGGCCAGCACCATCGAGATAAACCAGGGCAAGTACATACTCTCGGTACTCGCGCGTTTTAACATGAGCGATTGCAATCTAGTGCATACGCCGGGAACTGAAAATTAACTCAAGTCAAACCCCGACGGGAGTGCTCCTCTAGACGAGAAAACGACAAAGCTGTACCAAGCATTGGCGGGCAGCCTGCTATTTCTCACCCAGTGTAAGCCGGTCGCCCCGGTAGACTAGTGGTCAGCTTCAAAGGCTACCACTAGTAGCATTGGTACCCAAGTTCAAATCCCACCGTGGTGAGATTTTTTTTTTATTTGAAAAAATATAAAGGAACCATTGCTGAGAGCGCCTTCGTGGCGTGGGTAGGCGGAATCCGACGCGAGTCGACGAGGGAAGAAAGTACTGAAATCTTCTCGTGATAAAAATGCAAGGCAAGTACCGTAGTGGGGATGGAAGATAAGAGCCTACTAAGCGACTCCGGATCTGAGTTACGACTAAAGAGGGAGAGATAATAGAAGGGCGAAGATAATACATGGGATGGGAAAAAACAAACGTGTACGAGATTCAAATATCGCGTTCAGTGCAATGCAAGCTGCTCGATACATGGCCAAACCTACAGCAGTACACATGACTGGAGTCAAGAGGACCCTGCGCTATCTTGGCGGTACATCAAACTACCTATCATCTGCAAGAGAGAGGGAAATTTCGACCTGGTTGGATTTTGCGTGCATCATATGGTTTGGGTGATCGTAAAAAAATGAGATCGGTAACCGGGACTATGTTTTTCACAGATGGGGGTCTGGTACATTTTTCGAGTCAGCTCCAGAAAATGACATCGTAGAGCACGACCGAGTCAGAGATCATTGCTATGAGCATGTGCGCCAAGCAAGGCATTTACCTTTCTGGCATCCTTGGCGAGCTGGGCTGGAAGCACTTCAGGACCTTCAAGATCTCCTCGGACAACAGGGGCGCTCTCCACCTCGCAGAAAATGGGAACTACTCGAACCGGAGCAAGCACATCGCAATTCGTTTCGCAGCACTTCGTGACTGGATTAAACAAAATAAAACCAGTTTTGATTTTGTTTCGTCGAAAAATAGCTGAGCGACATTTTGACCACATTCTGCGATAAGCAGATCTTCAACGACCTCTGCACCAAAGTTCGCAACCAAGGCTCGAAGTCACCCAGCTAGGCTCTCACCCCTCGAAGTTTCAGCTGGACCTCCGGCTCATAACATCGTTTCCAAGAACGATTACTACGTCAACAACTTCCAAGCCTTCGCAAATTGAGGGAAATCTTGGGACTTGAAGGAGCTCCATCGAGGTTTGCGGCGTTGTATGCATGGGAGAGAAATGCACTTCTGTTTCGCCGCATCCGCAAAAGAAACTTCCAGGAACTGGGCGCCAGGCGCCGGAACCTGATCATGACAAGCAACAGTTCGAGAACCAGACTTCCGGACCAGAACAAGGAATGGTACGAGAATGGGACACTCCATCAACGCGGTGAGAGACCGGGACAGGTCAACACCGCACCCACCATCGTTATTCCACAACCATATATCCATCTACACCTTTCAGCCCCACTTCATCAACCACTGCTTTCTACAGCAGCAACATCGGAATCATCATGAACAGCAACAACAGCAACGCCATCGACATCAGCAACAACAGCATCGACATAAACAACAACAGCAACAACAGCATCGACATAAACAATAACAGCAACAACAGCAGCAAGAGCAGGAGACACAGCAGGAGGAGTGCTTCAAACTACAGCTTCTACCCTAACGGAAACACCCCTACCAACAACAAGGGGCAGGCCGAAGAAGCGAGACGTCTGCGAGACGTGTCACTATCAGGGGACAACGACCGTCGGTATATAGGTTTACCGAAACTTGCAGCACACCCTGGTTTTGACAACCTTCGTGTGTTTTGGGGGTCCTACCTGCATGTTTTCCGCAACACCATAGTATACCAGGCCAGACGAGGAGGGAGAGGAAACGCATGGCCTGCGTCATGAGGAAACATGGACTAATGGACGAGCGGGAGTACAGATCCATCAAGAGCTTCCTGGAATATCTGAGGCAGCGTCTCAGAGATTCCAGGAAGCTCTTGATGGACGTGTACTCCCGCTCGTCCATTAGCCCGTGTTTCCTCATGACGCAGGCCACGCGTTTCCTCTCCCTCCTCGTCTGGCCTGGTATACTATGGTGTTGCGGAAAACATGCAGGTAGGGCCCCCAAAACACACGAAGGTTGCCAAAACTAGGGCGTGCCGCAAGTTTCGGAAAACCTACATACCGGCGGGCGTTGTCCCCTGAGAGCGAAACGTCCCGCAGACGTCTCGCTTCTTCGGCCTGCCCCCTGTTGCTGATAGGGGTGTGTCCGTTAGGGAAAAAGTTGTAGTTTGAAGTACGCGGAGATGATGGCTCCATATCGGTAGCAGGTGTCCCCCCCGTGCCATGCTGTGTAGTAGACGATGAACCGACAGGAGCTGGTCCCCCCGTGGCAGGCTGAGAAGCCGTTCCGTCAACGACCTGGCTGCGTGTCACAGCACGTGTAGGTCTGCTCGCCATCGAAGATGGGCGAGGACGAATATGTATGGGCTCAGGGCAAGGACGCCCTTCTAGAATATCAGAAATCCCAGAATGACGCATGCTTATGACGGACTGGGCCGTGCGTTTCCATACGTCGTACTTGAGTCCCGTGAACTTGCCTCCGACCGCTCTGACGAGCTTGTCCACCGCATCAGCTGCTTTGGTTGACTCTCCCATGATGATGCTGCTGATGATGCTGATGTTGCTGTCGGGGCTTGATTGTTACGTTTGGAAAAAATTCCTCCGCACTTGAGAAAGTGACGATCTTCTTTCGAAATTCTTCTTGGAAGAATTTGACGAACTCAGCAGCGCGCCGCTGCTCGTTGCTTGGTGCCAGTCGATGTGTAGATCCTAGATGCGAGGCTCATAACCTGAAAGAATGATAGGTGCCACCTCTGCCATCTCTCTCCAGAGAGACAGAGCCTCGACACGCATCATTCTTTCACGCACAGCAGTACGGGACACCTACTGCGTGAAATAAGAAACGGGGTGATAAGAAAGACTGGCCGAGATTTGACCAAATCTATAAGAAAAAGCCGCCAGGCTGGGCCTCCTCTGCGACATAAGAAAGGACATTTATCTCCCCAGGGCGAGTCCCCGACGCCTCCAAGTCCAGCTGCCGCCGCCCCTTGTGGTCACGGGTAGCATTTGTGTACATATTTGTTGGTCAGTTGTTCAGCGAACATTGTTCAGTTTTACATACAGTAGTATTTCGCCGATTTTCAATTTTGATCCGCGGGTACATTTTTATTAAATACGTACACTCGCCGTCGTAGTTCGATTTGTTTCAGCTCGATTTGTTTTTTTCGTTCATTTATGGGTGTTTTTGACCCGGAACGCCGTCGAAAGGGTCGTGCGCTTCTCGGAATGCATTATTTTACCATCCCACAGGTACCCCACAAAAAACTCCGCTTCTCCATCGAAGCAGTTTGAAATATCCAGCATTTTCACAAATCGAACAATAGACATAAAATACAATTTGAAGGTACTTTCCAGTCAGAAATTACGGAAATTTGAATAGTTTGTGCCTCTGGAATGTTGTGTATTGGATATTATTCGAAATGCCACATACCTCAAGAACTTGAAAATGCTTCGATGGAGAAGCGGGTTTTTGCGTGGGATACCTCTGAGATGTTGGGCGCACTCTTCCCGAGAAGCGCGCGGCCGATTAGCCCGCGTTCCCGGTCAAAAACATCATCAATACTGGGCTGAAAAAAACAAATCGAACTGAAACATATCGAACTTCCTTAAGAAACAGCCGTAGTGTACTGCTCTGTCTGTGCTCTGTACTCGTGTATTGTATAACGTAGAAACTACGTATGTATGTATGTATGTGTATGTACTCGTACGTATAAAAGGGGGACTGCATTATACCTGGTATAATATTACAGAGTATAGATATTATAGTGTTATTAGGGTTAGGGTTGTTATTAATAGTGTGCGTGTTTTGTCAAGAACTCAGGGATGATTGGTAAAACAAGTATATGATTTCCCTGCTGAGGGTAGAATGTATACTTGTATTTATAATGTATAGTGTAATGCTACAACACCCGTCCCCCGTTTGGTACATTCACCAAAGCCTACGATACAACGCCATTTTTTTTGTGAATCCTACTATTACGGGGGGCCATAATAAGGGTCGTTCTTATCGGAGCCATAAATTTGTAAATTTCCAAAATTTCCATGTTTTTTTTCGCGCAATTTTTTAGATTTCCATTTTTTCCATTTTTTCCATTTTTTTTTCCATTTATTGGAACGTGAAGCCTTCCAAACATTTCGCCCTCTGAAGAATTTCCAATATTTTCATAATTTCCAAGATTTCCAAGATTTCATTTTTTTTTTGGAAAAAAATATTGGAAAGTATGGAAAAAAGCTGCTCGATAAGAATGGCCCTAAATACCTGGTAGGATCTACGGTGGTACAGACAAAAACAAAGGATATTATGATACGTATATGATTGAAATACTATACTCGTGGAGCTGCACATTGTCAGATGGCAAATGGAATGTTACTATTATTTTTCAAATATTTTTTTGAATTTTGGCCATATTTATTGGCCAGATTCGACGGCACTTTTGTGCTACCGTTTCAATTTTTTCAAGTAAGTGTCTCTGCTCCCACGAGAAAGCACATTTTTCGACGTGGAGAACGGGTGGAAATTGTTTCTACAGCAGTATTAAGCGCCTCATAATACCAGAGAAATCCCACGTTAGGGGTACCACTTTTTGGCTCAATATTTTCTGACCGGTTGAGCACCTCACGCGAGTAACCACCGTATACTATTATTATTTTACTGGTGTGTTTGTTTTTGGACTACCGAATCGAAAATTTTGGTCGGGTTGCGCGAACGAATGTTTCCGAAGTCATGTTGTTCGGGTGAGATGTGAGGCGCTCAGAAAATCCTGCTGCGTCCCTACCGTGGGAAGAGTCACACCATCGGTAAGGACCGAAGCGAGCAGACATATTGAACTTTAAAGTATCGCAGACTCAGCAGACAGATCGTGTAATGTCACAATTTAGGCAACGGAGTTTCTGCGGCCAGACTGACTCCAACCGCTCCAGGCAATGGGCGAAACCAAAGACAAGAAAGGGAACCGACGTCAACACGTATTTTATATACGAGTAGCAGCATGAAAAATTGTAGAGCGCGCCGCACGCACGCGTGATGCTCCTTCCGAACACAACGTGTTTTCAAACCATGACAGAGAGGCTGTGGAGATCTCAATGGAGTACATCATACAATCCGTTAGCTAGGATCTCTTTATAGGCCCCTATATGAATATCCTATTTCGTCGCTAACGAATTGTATAGGGAGCTCGATCGATGTGACGCTACCATTAAGGGCACACGCCGGACTTTCAGGAGTCTGTTTGGTGTCGAGTAGGGGCGAGTATATAACTATTAATAGTAGGAGTTTCGCATAAATATTCAAACGAATGGCAACTACATATACCTGGTACAGTGGCATACGGGGGACCATACTTGGTAAATATAGGACCTACCGTGTGCACACAAAAACCTGGTAGTAAGCATTCGTTTCAGAAAACTACTGCAAACGTTACGAAACCATAAGAATCTAGTCTTGTTTTCCCATATTTTTCGTATCCGTTTTTTGTGGCCAATGTACTATGAATACATTACTACCTCTCCTGATGGCACGATCACAATTATATATTAACGCGCCTTTCTTGCATGGATGGGGACGTCATATCAAATATCAATACCCCATTTAATCCGTGAGGGAAAACGAGGGGACGTCTTTAGATAATCCCGTTTTTGTTTTCGTGCCGTTCCCCCAACCCCGTTCCCCGTTCCCCATAGTACTACAGTAGACCCAGGCCCGTGAATGCACAATGTATCTACTGTAGTTTTGCGGTGTTCTGATGTGATGCTGGCTGGAAACTTCTAGCTGACGTCGAAAACCCTCATGATGAATTATTGCTGGCTGCCTTCGTACGACGACTGAGTTGTCGGTGCCTGCGACGCCCTCACACACACACACACACATCATAAAAGCGTGACTCAATAACGTGGGCAATGTGTGGTTACTGTAGATGAGATGGGAGCCACATGCCAAGTACAAGGTTTTGTGCTTGTGGCGCCTGAAGCCGACCCTCCGACCCGAACCCGAACCCTATACCAATGGTCAGCGCTCGGATGCTGTCTTGGTAAGACCAGACTCTACGTTGACTCGGCCGACTTGAATGCTGTGCTTGGAAAGACTCTACAGTAAGTTGACTCGGGATAGTGTGTGTGTGGATGGTGGGGCTGGGAAAGACTCCAAGTTGATTGAGCCGCGTCAAGCGTACCCTTAGCCAACTAGAGCGCCTCTAAATAGATACCTCAGGAAGATTATATACATCAAGGTTCGTCCACTGTTGATGCTGAGGCTGGGAAAGGGGAAATACCCCAAGTTGATTGAGACGGGTATCTCGATCTCACAGCTGTTGTTTTTTTTTTTTTTTTAATATACCCTCAGCCAATCAGAGTGCTGAAATAGCTACGGTACCTCAGGAAGATTCACTACCAAGGTTCGCCCACCAGTACTGGTATATCATACCACGAAAACATAATGTGCTTACTGACATACCATGTAGTCCATACATGTTAGTATAGATTTGCTTGTAACAGTGGGGGGAGGGGGGGGGATGTATGATGTTTCTTAGGCTCCTAAAGATGAGAAGCTCTCTATATATATATATGCCTCTCGCCCGAAGTTATACAACAGTAGTCGCCCCACAAAACAACGGCACCATTGAAAATAAAGCAGTGCACTGCTTGCTGTGTGGTAGCTAAGTTCCTCTGGTGACAAGGAAGCGCTGTCGGCCTGAAAACTGTTCTGGACCAAAACTACTGTGCCTCCTCTATGTACCTTACTTAGCATGTCTACTCCCATCTCATCTATCTATTCCTCTCCTATGCGCGAAAAACCCCCAAACCCTCCGCCGCTCGGCCTGGTCTGCCACAGGTACGCAGGTGCATCCTGGAGGGAAAACATGCCGCCCATGCCACGAGGAAGAGCAGCAAGCGCGTTGTTCAAGACGGGCGTCCTTTTGTTTGCGTCATCTGCCGTAGTTACGAACACCGCGGCCCACAGCGAGGTAAACACCAACTGTGGATCGTTCAGCTCTGCCTCGACGGCCGGGCACCCGGAGGATCTTTCGACCGTTACTCCGACGTACTTCGCTTGTGCGAACGACAGCCTTCTTACGTCCGTGGAGGGTTCGTACGACAATTACGTCCGGTCGCTAGCGTGGGGGTGAGTGAGAGCTGATCATATCTTCTTTCGTATGTATGCACCTACAAAATGACAACGCAGCGATATCTACCTTAAACCCATTATGATTGCAAATTGGATGCATGGGTGCATGGATTTCCTTCTTTGTCTTTCCTTATTTGTTTAGCATGTTGCACATGGTCGGATGGCAAACATAACTTCTCTCATTTGCTTGCCGTATAATATAATTTCTGTGTGGAGAAGCTCGGTGACGCAGCAGCCCGGCCTCAGTCGTTGCCGTCTCTCGATGATGCTGATGGCTCGCGGCTCTGTAGTGCTTACGTAAGTCGAAGGCTCATTAACCTGTTGGCGTATTACCCGTCGTGGGCGTGTGTGCGCGGGTCCTGAGTTAGATCAGGCAGCCCGCCGCAGAGTTAAGCACTTCAGCCGGTGTCAAACCGACTGGTTGTTGCTCGAGCTTCAGCTCTCAGTTAACTCATATTGAGAAAGAAGAATGGCGCCCAAGGCCACAGTGTTTTTATTATCGCTCTTGTCCAAGAAGACAGGATGAGGAGGAGCAGAAGAGAAGAAGAGGAGTGAAGGAGAGTGCGTGTGCCCGGTCGATCGATCACGGAGCTCCCAAGTCTCAAGATCCCTCGCACATGCGGTGAAAACTAGTAAAACCTCGAACAAAAAACTTGGCTAAACTCAAAACGGCAAAACGGTATTTCGGGGTTCTCCCGCATACATCCGAGATACCTGATCCAACAGGGTTCCACCGCACACTACTGAACCGGCATTGTACATACCGCTGCTTGTTGTACTGCCGTAGCACTTTGTACTGCTGCTGTGGCCTACCAGCTACAGGCGGCTACTGCTGGGTAGCATGGTAGATATCCTCAATAGATGTATCATGTATAGCAGTTGTTGCGTTTATGATATGTTTCCGAACATTCTACTGTATACCTCTTCGTACAAGCACTCATACGTACTACGTCTATGATCCCCGGCGTAGCATTTGCATAATCTGGGATCGAGGTACAATAACCTGCAGGTAGTAGGTTCCATAGCTCTATTTGCTGTATTACTTGGTCCAATACCACACCCATAAAACTACCAAGCATAATATGTATATACCAGTATACCCTAAACTAAGTACCGTTTTGTATGTATACTATATATATGTGCCTAATGCGCCCAGTTCGGCATTAATGTATGTGGACATTTGATGAAAAGGGGGACACCCCCCCCCCCCCCCCAAAATTTCGGCATCCGAAAGTAATATCCCCCCCCGATACCGTGACTAAAAGGGGGACACTGAATTTCGCCGCCGGGTACGCGCATATACTCTGTCAAATCTACTCGAAATAAAAACCTGATACGTTTATCGAACTCCCTTGGCCCCTCCCAACTATCCACAGCGAGCAGTGCTCCAGTTAATGTTTTGTGTATATGTAGCGGGTGAACGAGAGCGATCAAACACGGTGTGTGAGCATGCCCCCCTTTTTGACATGATTACGTTAGGGTATACCCCTTGGCCTCTACTAAGTTCAAGAAGTCCCCATTTTTGCCATCCATGTACTCCTTTTGGGCTAGTTTGGGGTGTATGTACCCCCCCGGGCTGGATCAAACGACCACCGGTAGGTTGTTGTGGCACGCCGAGCAGACGGCGTCTTTATAGCGTCGAAAAGACCAACGACTAGTGCTACGGTAGAGGTAGCACGTTTTGGCTGAATCGTTTTCTGAACGATCGGGCTCCTTAACCCAAATTCGTCGGACTTTCATTTTTGTGACGAATAATGTTCCAAAGTTTACTTCGGACATGAGATTTCGCATCCGGCAGCACTTTTATTTTCCTCCAAAAACAGTTTTTTTCGGTGAGGTATGACGCTCCTTAAGTGAGGAGCTCAGAAAAAACATGGTGCACCTCTATCATCTATATCATAGTATGCGTCCAACGGCCCATTAAATGGGATGGAACAAAAAGGGTTCCGGCATGTCTTCACTTGCTAGAATGGAATAGCAGCATGCAGAGCTAGCTATATAGGGCAAGCGAAGAAAAAACGCGCAGACCGTCGGGAATGTCGAAACACGGGTCTTGCCTTCAGAATCGAGCGTTCTAAAGCTGGCCGCCGGGTATACCACTGAGACGGAAAAAACAAAAAACGAGCCAACGCTCGTTCTTTCGCCAGGCAAAAACAAAAACTAAACAATACAAAAAAAACTGCTGCGCTGCTGCACAGACGTAACCGAGCCCTACGTATACTATTACTGTGCGCACAACGTCACAACGTAACAACGTAACAAAAGCTGCTGTATAGTACCCGCGTGTTTGTATGCACGAACAACGCGCCCGTGGGTCAGTCGTGGGGATGCGGGGGGGTCGGCTATATTATCACAAAAACGATCAAATAATCGCTACAATACCTGTTGTTTCGCCGGGCGAACACAAAAACAAAACAAAAAAAATTGGACCCGTGGCTCGATCATGTGGGTAGACGCGCGGAGGGTCGGCTTCATCACTAAAACGAAAAGAAGAAACACGAGCCAATATACGCGTTACTTCGCCGGGTAACGACAACAAAAAACGAAGAAGCAAAACGTACCGGTATGGGATTTAGTATACTGCTGCTGTAGCAAAACAAGAAGAAAAGAAAGAACGCGGCCATCAAGGTGGGATCCGAAGCCCTGCTTTTGAATGTTTAGGATCGAGCGCTCCTACCAGCTGACCCACGCGAGAGAAAAATAACGATTACAGTATTTGCTGCCTCTCAGGGAGGCTAATTTTTGCAAACCAAAACAAAATATTATCAACACGCACACATACATCTCCACACAGCAGCCAGACCCTACTAATAGTAAGCAAACCCCATGAAAGAGCCGGTCCAATCCCTAGCTATAACATACCAGGTTATATATATTAATTATATATAGACAGCGTGATGCCCAATAATAGCTTCATTAGAATATTGTCCTTAATAACAACTTACTTTTTTGTAGAAATATCTCACATCCTCGAAAATCACCAAGCTCCCTCGTGCGCTTTTTCTTAAAAAAAACTTTCACAAGCTCGAAAATCCTCGTTTGTAAGTTCCCTCGTGAACCGTGGAACGGCTTCGAAGGTGTCATTGCGATGTGTAGTCTAGTAGTCTTGTTAACTACTGTAATTATGTATTGATCGACGACTCGTACATATGAATACTCGTACCTCGTACCGCTGTACATACATACGTAGCCGTCTTTATTTTATGTTCCACTTGCTCATTGTTTTAGGGCTTACCAGTAGCCATTTGACATTTGACATCTTGACGACGACCCACGGCACATTATGATCGGTTTGGCAAATAAGAAACGATTCGGCAAATAAGAAACGAACATGCATGGATGATACTGCTACGGTTTTGATCTGGAGAGCTCTTCACTTTCTGTTCCCCGAGTCTTTTTTGGAACAACACTACACATTGTCGGATGGCAAGCATAATAAATAATAAATACATATATGTATGTATGTGGTGGATCGGAACCAGGTGCTCTGACCAGACAAAGCTCGGATCGCTCACCGGCGATAGCGACGGGGCGGTGTCGCTCAGGATTGGCATCACGGCAGTGCGCACCGGGGTTAGAGAAGGCCCCCTCGGGTTCTTGGCGGATATGTACTTCGAAGGATACGACGGCAACAGCGACGAGTGGAAGGGTCCGTTCGGGTGAGTTTCGCGCCGGGTGGTGATGGTGACCATATACATCTATTATGGGGGACCTACGTTTAATAAATAGAACCTATGGTAAACACAAAAACCTATATAAGGTTCATTTTTCACGAACAATATTTGGTTCTATTTACTTCGGCCCTCCGAAATAGCTCAAAGGTGCGACGCGTCGTGCCCAAGAACCTGCGTGTTCGTAGTTCAAACGGGGTATGGAAGTCTTCACACCTCTGACAGATCGTTGATTCCCACTTGACGATCTACATTTTTCAGGGCACAGATAGATACATCCCTGGTCTGTATGATCTGTACGATCTGTATGATATGTATGATATGTATGATAGGTATGATATGTATGATCTGTATGGTCTGCATGATCTGTATAGGTCTGTATGATATGTATATGCTCTGTATGATCTGTATGTAGCTTACGTCGCTGGGTGGGAGCAGGAAGAAGAGCGCTACGATAGAGAGAGGTACGACGTACGTAGCGCGTTTGGGCTGAAAAGTGTTTGGAAAGACGGGAGCCCCCTTGACCTTAACCCAAAATTCGTCGGTCTTTCCTTCTTGTGTTGCCATCGTACTACTACTGTTTTGCTCTCCATCCGCTTGCATCCCCGTGCATGTTCTTAACGACCAAAGCTTCGATGTGTCTATTATCGAAATCGTATCGATTAGGATTTTTTGTTTATCGATATCGTATCAAACTAGATGCTACTGCTGCTGTAGTAGTAGTTCGATATCCAACAACACTACGAATAAGTTCAACATCTTTCCTGTAGTGCCACCCCTCACCAATCAATGCTGGGGTAAATCTGCTCGTTCAGGCGAGACGTTCCCCGAATGTGCCCGAGCAAAATGATGCTGCTCTATTGAGGTAGGGATTGCCACGAAACCGTACTGGATTTTTTTCCCAACGGTGAGGATTATTTTTTTGGCTTCGGCTAACGGCGGCCACCAGCCCGACCCGGAACTCTAACCCTGACCCTAACCCTAGCCAGAGGCATGCCTACTTGGTTGGTGTGCCAGCTGGTCGTTTTGCTTGTAAAGGCTGTGTTTGGTCCTGTTCGAGCACATATTATAAGGAAGTTCGGCTGGACCAGCACATCTACACGAGATATTTACCCTGCGGCATATCAGATAATATAACTACAGTAGGATATGTACAGTAGTAGCATCTACTCCGCCAGGTATACGTAAGCAGTACGAGTATTGGGACATACTACTGTAGCATGTGGGCCCATGCAACCGAGTTGTGGGCACCCGACCTCAATCCGGCACGTCCACACTACGTACACGACCGACTGCGTCTGGGGCAGCAGCAGCAAAAGATCGATTTCGGTGGCGCAGGCAGACATACCAGGTGTACATGCACAGCAGCAGCAATTCCTCCATACGTACGAACCGGTTGAGTAGTGCCGGCTGCCCGCTACAGTGCCTCTTAGATCGCCTGGCACAGATAGGAGTAACCAGCGTGGCAGTGTGCGGAGTATATAGTGCCGGTTGGCGCTTAAAAGTGCCGGTAGTGTTCGCTGTAGCGCATACCGGCACTATAGAGGGGTCATTCCTGTAAAAGCAAAGAGTGCACTGCGCCTTGCATTTGCACGCACACAGCCACCTGAAGTGCTGCTGCATATAATACCAAGCGTAGCTCGTATAAATACTTAGAAAAAAAGGAAAACCAGAACATATAGGCCTCACATTAGGCTTTCCCTGTGGTTCGATGCCTTCTCGTCTGCTGCGTGACGTTGTTGTTGTTTTTTTGTTGAAGGGCGTTCGACAATAATGATGAGATTCTCCCGGACGTATCGAGCTCCGATTGTTACGGTGACTTGTTCGACACGTTCGCCACGGGCGTGACCGTGTGGGCTTCCTCAAGCTTCGTCTACGGAGTCAGGCTACAGTGTGCGACGGCCACCGCCACATGCTCCGACTGGCGATATCGAGGTGTGTCCGTCGTTGTGGAGATAGACGTCTTCAGCTGTATCGCCCGTGATATTCGTGCTGTATACCGTGGAAGGCGTGTCGATTTATCCACGCGGGTTCCTGGCGTGAGGAGAGAGCCACATAGCCCACACCAAAACAAACGACTAGTTGATGTTGTTGTCCAATCAAAATTGCGCGCGCAAACCCGACGAACGAAACATAGCACGAGTACTAAATGCTATGTAATACGGAGTGAAACACGCAGCAGGCGGGACTTCAATAATTCCATGCCGGGTCAGTTTTCCAGATAAGGAAAACCTGTTCGTCACAATGTGCTGGGAACAAAAAAGATCCCCCTCCCTCTCAAATAATTGGAAGCAAATCTCCCGCCCAACACGCGACTCGCGAAACACCTCATATTTCTCGCTTGGCGCTTGGTGCAAGCCATCAAAGCCTGCCTGCCTGGCCGTTGGAAACCCTACTTGCTCCGTCCCGGCATTGCCGGGATGCGAAGAAGGTGTATGGCCATACGACGACGGCCATGCATGACATGAGTTCACCCCCCCACCACCACCAACCACCATGGTATGGATATTCCAGTTGGTGCGCTCCGCTGCAGATCGACACGCCTACGTTGGAAAACCTGTACTACAACTGTGATATGCTGCAACCTTCCGTTAGACATAGGGGGGTCATATCGTTATCGCCCTTTTGCTACATTAATTAACCCACACTGCGTAGCTCAAGTAGATAATTATGTATTTGCATCCGCCCACATCCACACTATTACTTACATTGTATCACACTTCTGTGGCGTTTGGGATACACTATAGCTCCAGTGATAGTAGCCGTAGACCATGGTAACCTATGCTAAGGGCGGTAGAATATAGCTACTTCTATGTTTTCAGTCGCTCAGTTAGGCATAGAGGGGTCATTTCTAGGTCCTCCTGTCTGTTTCCAGCCGCTCAGGACGCGTGCTGCGATAGAGGTACACTGTACCTTTTTTTGGCTGAAACAAATTCTGACTGACGGTACTCTCCTTAACCCAAATTCGTCGGACTTTCATTTTTGTGACGAATAATGTTTCATAATATACTTCGGTCCTGAGATTTCTCATCCGGCAGCACTTCTATTTTCCTCCAAAACCATTGTTCCGGTGAGGTATGACGCTCCTTAAGTGACCACCCTTATGAGGCAAAAACATGGTGCACCTCTATCGTAGCATGCGTCTAATATAGGAATTTCATCCTTGTGTTGAAATATGGTTTTCAATTTATACCTCGGCCATGCATGGGAGTTTGCATCCATGCATCGGGTATATAGAGCACTTTTAGTTTCGTCCAAAATCAGTTTTTGACTTACTATTATTGTAGTCAATTAGGTTGTATGGTTTTTGCTTGTGGTCTTTCTAACTATTCTGTAGCAGTGTTTCATTTAGGGAATTACGCATTTTTTAAGGCTCTTTTGTTTCTTGGGGCAGGTTCTGTAATTCATGCGGTTGGGGATGAACAGGACATACATGCGTAAAATGGGAGGGTTACGTCGTTTATTAGTATAGAGCTCCTCAAGTGACCACCCTCAGAAGATGGACTGTATGCAGGTGCACGTCTATCGTGGCATGCCAGAGGTAGCATTTTTGGCTGAATCGTCTTCTGAACGATCGGGCTCCTTATAGCCCAAATTCGTCGGACTTTCATTTTTGTGACGAAAAATGTTTCAGAGTATACTTCGGTCAGGATATTTCGCATCCGGCAGCACTTTTAGTTTCCTCCAAAATCATTTTTTCGGTGAGGTATGACGCTCCTTAAGTGAGGAGCTCAGAAAAAGCATGGTGCACCTCTATCGTAGCATGCGTCAAGAGGCAAAACCTTATTCACATGGTGCACCTGCATGCAGGCTACCGTAGCATATACGCCGTCTATAGCCCCTCAGCCAAGTGACTACCCTAACCCTCTGCAGTCGAGATCGATGCATGCTACGATAGCCTGCATGCAGGTGCACCATGTTAATAAGGTTTTGCCTTCTGAGAGTGGTCACCCGAGGAGCTCGATATCCCACCCAAAAAACTGATTTTGGAGGAAGCAAAAAGTGTTATATACCCGATCCAAACTCCGACGGCCTAAGAATGCAATGAAAAATATTGTAACACAATAATGAAAAGTCCCACGATCTTGGGTTAAGATAAGGAGCCCAATCATTCAGAAACCGTTTCAGCCAAAATAAGGTATACCTCTACCTCGATGGTAGCACACGTGTCCTCTCCTCTCGAGTTGTTGTTTTTTTTCTTTTTGGGTTCGCGATATGCACCACCGCCGTGGGATTATTCGTTTTTCGCTTGGACCAACGAAACACTTTCTTCAAGTTTTTTTATCAAATTGAACAAAATCCGTACTCTGAGGTGAGGTACACAAAGCCACGCTCGCCCGAATGGCCTGGATGCCTCAAAAAAAGGGGGGGGGGGGACGTACGTCGTAGCCCCCCGCTGCACCAACGCCATATTTTCAAGGTTTCCGACGTCTGGGGTGAGGTACACAGAGCCACTCGCCCAAATGGCCTAAAGGCGGCAACAAAAAAAGGGGGAGGGGGGGGGGGGTAGCGATGCGTGCTACGATAGAGGAATTGTACCTTTTTTTGGCTGAAATGCTTTCCGAATGATCGAGCTCCTTAACCCAAAATCGGCGGACTCTCATCATCATCATCATTATTTGTTTTCCACGCAATATCTTGTTCCTTGTATGCTTCGGTCATGGAATTGTTAATCGGATATCATATAATATATCATAGCACTTTTACTTTCCTCCCTTAATGATCAATTTGGGGCGAGGTGTAGAGCTCTTCAAGTAACCACCCTTCCAAGGCAAAAACATGGTGCACCTCTATATCGTAGCATGAATCTAGCCCTCCTTCGGTGGCACTGGCCAGTTATTTCGCGCGAGGCATAGACTCATGCTACGGTACAGTAGACAGGTAACATTACATGTGTGAGGATCCTTACTGGATTTGAGCTCTATTCTTACCATCGCCCAAAAATATATTCCTTCGAAAAGCTAAAGGAAGCGCGGCGACCCGAGATCGACATCTCAAAGCCTTCAGAAAAATATCACGAAAAATGTTGCAAGGCACTCACTCTTCTTGGTAAAATCCGACATTCGCGTGCCCCCGAGGATAGAGGTATATAAGGTATACCTTTTTTTGGCTGAAACGTTTTTTTTCGTAATGACGGGGGCTGCCTCTTAAGAACTGGTCCCCACGAATTTGAGGAGAAAACTACTTGGAATTAGTGTAGGAAATTGTTTTCAGGTCTATGAACCAAACCCGTCAGAATTTCGTTCTTCTGTTGCAATAGGCATGCTACGGTAGAGGTGCACGCCACTTTTTTTATCCGAGCCCCCTCACTCGAGAAGCGCCATACCTCCATACCTGCAGTAATCTAAACGACGCGTGCTACAGTAGAGGGTAGCACTTTTCGACTGAAACGTTTGCTGAACGATTGAGCTGCGCCTTAACCCAAATTCGTCGGACTTTCAGTTTTGTGACGTAAAATGTTTCAGAGTATACTTCGGTCCTGAGATTTATCATCGGGCAGCACTTTTATTTTCCCTCCAAAACCATTTTGTTCGGTGAGGTGTGACGCTCCTTAAGTGAGGAGCTCAGAAATAACATGGTGCACCTCTATCGTAGCATGCGTCTAACCTGCATACCTGCAGTAGTCTAAACACTGTTTTTTGGAGGGAAGCAAAAAAGTGCTTCGTACCCGATTATACACCGTCACACATGGCCCAAGTACACAAAACGAATCGTAATGCACAACAGGAGAATGAAAAAAATCCGTCGATTTTGGGTTAAGGAGCGCCCCCTCCCCGTCATTCCGAAAACGCTTCAGCCAAAAAAATGTACCATAGTACCTCTATCGTAGCACGCGCAATGTACCATATATTGCCTCCCACGATGCTCGAACTCCCGCCTATTCCACGTGTGAAGCAAGCGCCCTATTGATCGTGTGTCGGATCCCCGCCACAGCCGGATCGAGCTCTACCTCCCCGGACGCGACTACCATCGTTGGCGTTTCTGTCGGGGGGGGTCTGCTTCTGATCGCGATTGCTGTCGGTGTGACGTGCTGCATCTGTTACCGCCGCCGCCGACCAAGCAAGACGCCCGGGCAGAGCACAGCGGTTGGAGCGACTGAGGTCGCGAACGAACGAGGTGACCATGCCAGTGGCAACGAAAGCACCGGATCTTCACGACATTCAAACACAGGTGAAGCTCTCCTTCCCCCCCCCTCTCCCCCCCCCATGATGTCTCTGTCAGGTGTTCAAAATATTCGACACCGTTCTTATGTCTGGACTCTGAGTTGCCCCGTGTTGGATTGATGTTCTGGGAGGAGGAGCTATAGTAGCTGCATCGCGTCTTTTGTGCGGCGTGCGCGTTGACGCGTTAGATGTTGGCATCTCCTTTTGATTCCCCGGTTTTGCACCGCCGCGTTGCCGTTAAACCCATGATTTTACTCGCGTCGGTTGATCTTTCCCCCGCCCCTGTCATTAAGGCCGCGGGAATGGCAATATTGTCTGCATCTTGACCGTGTTAGACGGAGGGTAACCTTCCCGCTTGCCGGTACCGCTCCCCCGATCTCCGAGAAACATGGCCATTGTTGATCTAAAGCCAAAACACGTGGAACGGCCAAACGGCCTTATCAGCTCCCGCCCGAATCTCATTTTGTGCTTTTCGAGAAAAAAAAGGTCCGTTCATCTAAGGGCTCGGCGCTTGTGTGAATACCGGGAGGGAACCTTGCTATATATAGCCGTTGGCCCCGTGATAAACCGTTTTTTTTTTATCATGAGATGCATGTTTTTGGAAACCCATTCTCAAGACCTACGTCGCCTGTGTTGAAAACGAAAACAGCCCAACATTAATGAGCTGCGAAAATGATGGAAGATAGCTACCAATGATTTGTTTTGACCGGCACACCTAAGCGAAACGATTTATTTAGGAATAGGTTATCGCCCAACCTCTCCATACTGCATAAACGTTTTATTCAGAAGTAAGGTATCGCTCGACCTCCACATACTTCGGGGCCCTCCTGTCCAACCTCCTCCTCTTCTTGGATCATTTGTGCGGGATTGAGAACCTCAACTCCGCACAAGGAGGATGATCGTATCACGTAGTGTGTATATGGTATGGCACCCAAAGGCAGAAACAAATAATTACCCATTGCTGTCTCTGGAAGTGGCCACAACAGAAATCAAATCAATTCATTGGAGGCTGTCGTCCATATGCAAGTCCGTCTCACAGGCGGTTCTTAGCAAGCTGCACCTCACCCTTTCTGCGACTCGCCCAACACCTCACGGCGCTTCGCGCTTGGTGCTAGCAATGTCTGCCTGGTTGGTGAAAACCCGACTTTACTCCGTCCCGGCATGGTAGGGATGCGGGGGTCTATTGCCATACCACTACGGCCGTGCACGACATGAGTACACCCGCTCCGTCTCGAAAGGGATGCGTGGTCAATGGTCAAATGACTAAGGCAAGCAACAAATGAGTACGCCCCCCCCCCCCCCCCCCCCCCCCCCCCCCCCCCCCCCGAAATTCCTGTGCCGTGTTTGGCCTTCTGTCAGGTGTCCCCCCCGCTCCGGACAGCCCGCCGCCCCCGTATGTTGAGTCTCCATCTTATCAGCAACCACCGTCACCAGCATTTGCTTGAGCTTTTGCGCTTTCGCGGGTGGATGATCTTGGAGGACGCGATAAAGGTCTATAGGACAATCTTCCGGGTGTAGTTTGTGCTGTGCTACATATTCGTGGTGATTGGTGGACCCAAACCCCACCCCCCCCCCCCCCCCCCCCCCCCCCCCCGGCATCTCTACACTCTTCTTTATGTTTTAGTAATAGTATGGTTGTTGCTAGTGATGAGTGGGTGGCGCAATAAAGGTCTATAGGAGAATTTTCCGGGTGTAGTTTGTGCTGTGCTACGTTTTCGTAGTGATTGGCGGATGCACCCCACCCCCCCCTGCCGAATGTTGTTGGACATCGGCATCTCTACACTACTCTGTTGCTAGTGATGATTGGGTGGCGCGATGAAGGTCCAAGTCGGAGGGGGGGGGAGAGGGGGGTCGTCCTGCTTGTTTGTGTTTGGTGCCCGGGTAAATTGATCCGCTTGCCCCGCCGAAACACCTTGTACTCCAGCTCTCCTATGGCGGATCGGCAGCCGCAATGCGTTGCAGCGCTTTCAAGGACAGTGGACGCGTGCTACGATAGAGGTACAGAGCACTTTTTGGCAGAAACGTTTTCTGAATGACGGGGGCGCCTTAACCCAATTTTTTTCGAAATCTCAGTATTTTGTTGAAAAAAAACTCTTTTTTTACCGAGGGCCTTGGATTGTTAATAGGGCAGCAATTTTATTTTCCTCCGAAAACAATCAGTTTTCGGGTGAGGTATAGAGCTCCTCAAGTGACCACCCTTAGAAGGCAAAAATAAGGGTGCACCTGCATGCAGGCACCTCTACCGCAGCATGCGTCAGTGCAGCTTCCGTATCGTGGACCCGTTCACGCCCACGGAGAGGAAACGAACCTGGGTATGCGTGTGTGTCTACTCAGGAATCGTATGCACTACTGCTGTAGGGTGTGCCTGGTCGGGTGCAGTAAGACCCCCCGCCCCGTCTGTAAGGCTGAGGAAGGAGGGAGGGGGTAGGCATTGCCTCAGATGGGTATGTGTTGCGGTAGGATGGGCTGGTGGTGTTGTACACAAGAAGAATGAGGCGCGCGCCGGGTGGGATGCTGCTTGCTGCCCGTGCTGGACTGCACACATGGTCGAGAAATGTGTATGCCCACAGCTTCCTTTCCACGATCGGTCCTTCTTCGACACGGCCAAGACTTGTCGGGTGCGGCATGGTTCTACCCCCTGTTTTGCAACAGCAAATATACCTCGCACAACAGACACGGTTGGTTGAATGAATTTCATGCGCTGTAGATCGCCGTGCCATCGCCCCGCTCTAAGTGTTTTGGTCGGTGACGGAACAAATAGAATATGAGATAAATCAGCTCTCGTATTCAATGCGTGTCGTTTTTTGTTTGTTGCTTGTTTTTCGGGAATTCCTCCGTTTGGGCCGGGGTTTGTTCTTGGCTCTGCCCCTGGGGCGCAGGTCAGTTTAATCAGTGTGTTGCGTGCCGGGAACCGTACCCCCAGCCCTCGTCGGCTTGCGTTGGAATGTTCTCTGCACTCGTAACACGACAGTTGTTTAAACGCAGTTTTGTATCGGAACGTTATCTCCCGCCAATGCAGCCGCACGTCGTAGTCTCGTCAGCAAGGCCCGTATGGTAGAACTATAGGTCGATGAAGCACATGTATGTATGGGGAGATTTACGGCCGTTCCTTGGTCGTATTCTCGCAGTCGGTGCACGCCCAACAGCATGCCGGCTGTTGAATTTGACAGACGAAACCGCAAACTTTCCTCGGGAGCTACTCCCCCGGCCTCCCAGTAGTCACTGGGATAGGATGCGGTTGATGCTTGTTAAGAGCAGAGTGTGTACAAGACGTAGTTGGCATGCGTAAAACTAGGCATATTTCATTGAAGGTACGCCATTCGCAACCGAGAAGTGTATCCAGAGTAACGGTATATGGTGCGGTTCAAGTAATTCACGCGTGAGGAGCAACGGTTAGTCAAGATAGCTTCATCGGTCAGTGTTCGAGGCAACTAAGGCGTTTCAACAGCAGCTTACAGGAATGTTGACTATAGGTGTACATCGTAGGAACTCATCGCATGGGACGGGAAATGGAACCTACAAGTACACCCGCATGTTTGTTCACGCTTTTCACCCACATCTGAAAAAATTCACCATGTCGTATGGCAAGCCTTTTTTTGGCCCAACGAGAGCCATCTCACAGTGAACACACGTATTCTACACATTCATCAGTGCTAAGTAAAAGAATGACGCGTGTGTCGAGGCTCTGTCTCTGTGGAGAGAGATGGCAGAGGTGGCACCGAAGTGTCTGTAAAGATCACTTGTGAAGAAGAAGAAAAGTCATGGTTTGAAAAGGCGCTTATTTGGCCATAATGGAAAGAAGATTGACCTCAGGGAGATCAATGGAAAAGTAAGAAGAGAAGAGAAGAGGAAAAGAGGGAAGAGGAGTAGAGTGATCGAGGTGGGCGATGCCTGCACCTGATCATCCCGGTACAATGCCCATGCTACGGACAGTTACATTCTACCGTAGTGTGTACTGTTCCCTACAATGTTATCTACAACGTTCTAGTAACGTTCTAGCAACGTTCTCAGCATCGTTCCTGATGAAGATGCTTTGGGCATACAACAGAGCGCACTACGAGTAAGGCAAACTCGTAATCTATCCGCATATTGCAATTACCCAAATATCTAGACTAAGATACTCATATACTCGTATCAGTGCGTAGTGACTGCACATCACAATAGATACGTATGGATCTCAATGTCCATATGCTAACACTAAGTGGGTTCGTCTGACAATGATTCTGCACTACTAGCGTCTGAAGACCGTAATTGGTGCGGCATTAAAAGTTCGACAGCGTTACTGTCCCAATTGTAGTACATAGCGCTTTCGGGATCAACTTCTGGTGCGGGCGGACGCGGGAACAACTCGGCTTCACATCCATGGCATGGTACCGTTGGGGGAAATGGCCTGTTGTGGGTGCAAACGATAGGAAAATTGCTGCGCAGCCGTACATTTTAAGCTATTACGCAATACTATTTAATAGTTGGATGTAGAGAATTTGACTGTGTCGCCTCCATCGAGTTGAGGGTACCGGTAGCTATTTCCCTACACCGCTGCACCAGTAGCCTGCCGAGTTGCTGGTCGCTAACAAATTCGTGTACAGCGAGTAGGCGATAGCAGCAGTACAAGGTGCCACGGCGGTAAAAACGTGCAAGAAATGTTGCATACCTGGTATTAAATTATCATTTAGATACCGGCAGTTTCTTCCGTATGTATGTGGCACAATCCATGTGACTTTCGTAGATGGATATTCAGAGCCCCGGGAGTCGTGTCTTCGGGTTTTCCGTTCGTTGCAGGATCTTCCATGCAACAAGCGTGCTCCTCACTTTTTATATTTTCGTTCCTATTCGTCACCACCAATAATCAACGTAACTGTGCGTCACAGAGGTTTCACAGGACCCGAGCTTTTCCAGCAAAGGGCTCGGCGTACAAACCAAAGCGGGCAATGTAAATTAAAGCCGGAGATAAACACCTGCCCGTACATGCATGGGTACACCCTATCCATAGGGATTTACACTACCTGTCACAGAGGGTACTTTTAGTGTAGGCCGATGGGGGTCACGATCTGATTTGTTGATTTAGAGTCTCCAGTCTTCGACTGGAGAACTCGACTAGAGAAAATCCACCCCCCTATTGATACGTGTAGACACCACTGCCGTCAATGCTGGCGCCGCCGCCAACGCCGGGAACCACCATAGTTTGCATAATAACCAGTGTTGCGTGGTCTCGGTACAAGCACCCTGTGGTCTATTAATAGACCTTATCAAACGACGGAACGCCCCTACGGAAAAGTATGTTCAGGCGATCGATGGCTCGGCCCAGACTATGCCGTCAAAGGTATGACGCGCAACGTAATTAAGTACATAATGTCCAAAGCACCGTCAATCATTCCGTGTGGAACTCAGGACGCAACGCAACAAAGTAATATTCAAAGCCCCCATGACTTCTTCCGCATAAAAATACCTGTCATGAACACACGAAGAATATACGGCGATCGGTTTAAAATCGGATACAGCTCCCCGCCAAAGGCGCTACAAATAAAAGCTTCACCACAATTCGAATCCCACCCAGTAAGAAACGCCGGTAAACCTCAAGAGGGAGACCGAAGTGCCTATCCCACTTGCGATACGGGTGAAAACACCAATCGTTACCTCGTGCTCGTACAAGGAAAATACGATGTCCAACACTTTTAATGATACGCATATAAAGCGCACGATCACCAAACATATCGCACGGTAAACAAAACGAGGCAAATCAAACACCCCACACACCTCCCCTGCTCGAAGCAAAAACGCCGCTAAATCAAATACCCCGCCTTTTGGTGCATGAAATGTCTATCGGCTTGATGAAGACCAAACGTGCGTCCGTCCCGGCATTGTAGTAGTGATGCGCGAGGGTCTATCGCCATACGACTACGGCCATGCAATTCGTGAGTACACCCCCTTGCCCGTCCCGGCATTGTAGGGATGCGAGGGTCTATGGTCGTACGACTACGGCCATGCATGAAAATGAAGTACACCCCCCCCCTGGTCGGTGATAACGCCACATGCTCCGTCCCGGCATTGTAGGAATGCGAGGGTCTATGGTCATACGACTACTGCCGTGCATGAAAATGGAGTGCACCCCCTCCCCCCGCGCTCGAAATAAATCAACTCCTCCGAATTCCTACAGGCCTCCACCTCGTCCACTTCGCCCATTCCGGCACACATATATATGTGGGCACATGGTTATAGTCAACTCTGACGCAACTCGATTCAAATACAGTCCGAGACTATTCAACAGCAACGATCAGCGTACTGTTGGACCCATACCTCAAGGGGGGGTCAGTCATGCACCGAAGGTGTAAAAAAAAAAAAAACTCCAATTTTTTACACTCAACCCTGCTCAGTCCACCCCGAGCAGGGGTGCGGTCCTTCCGGCCATCAGTAGACTCGTGCTACAATAGAGATCACAGTGACACTTTTTGGCTGTTTTTTCTGAATGACCTATTAAAGGCTCCGTAACCCCCAAGCGCCTGAATTTGGTCCTTGTTTTACACTATATTTGGTATATTTTGTCTTATACGTAAAGGCCACGGGGTTGTTCGTCGGGTATGTACGTAGCACCTTTGGTTTTCTCTAAAATCAGTTTTTGACCTACTATTAGCATAGAGCTTCTCACTTGACCACCCTCAGAAAAGTAACGGTGCACCTGCATGCAGGCTACCGTAGCTCGCGTCAGTAGGAACACCGACGTCGCCGACGTCCGTGGCCCTGACGCACACGCACACATGGTTCGACGGGAAGGAGGACGCACACGCACACATGGTTCGACGGGAAGGAGGTGTTGTGTTCCCCCCACGACGAGAGCTACCAACGAGACGCATTTGTTTCCGGGGCAATACACAAAATTCGCCCTTCTCGGAGTCGCTGAGAGATCTTCCACGTTCGGCTTACGGCCCTTGAAGCAGCCCAGCACGCCAGGCATGGTCACATAGACCGTCGAGCGGCCACTGGCAGCATGTAGGGTGTTAGCTGCGAGGTCTAGGTTCCTTCCTGCACAACCCCTTTGAAGAGGGTTTGTCTTTGAAGAATTTGCTGGCTATGCCTCATGATACCTTTGCGTTGCCGTTGCCTTTCCGGCCCGGCCCTATATTTCATTGCCCTCGTTGACCACCCGCGCGTGATCTCCGTCCTGCACGTTTAGATCAACGGACAAAATACGACCAGCACTCATCTTCCAGCCGTTCGTGTTTTCTTTTTCCGTTGATATAAACGTTCAGGACGGAGATTACACGCCGGTGGCCAACGAAGGCAAGGAAGTATGGGGCCGGCAAGGCAACGCAGAGGCACCAAAAGGCATAGTCAGAAATTTCTTCAAAGACAAAATTGTCTCCAAAGGGGTTGTACAGGAAACCACAGTAGATCTCGCAGCGAACACCCTCGTACATGCTGCCAGTGGCCGTCCGACGGTCTTTGTGACCATGCGTGAAAAGCGCCGGGATCGAGGAGGACTATACTCACCATACTGCTAAAGATTTAATGCATATAGTTATAATACAAGTAAAAAACGAGGGGTTGTTGCATTACCGAAAGCTACTGGATAGGGTGTCGAAAAAAAGTACTGCAACATACCAGGTAAGTATCACACGAAATGCATCACATATTACATGGCTTTCTCCGCTTCTTCTCGTTGGTCGAATCGATGCTGTTTACTGCTGCCTTTCGACCACAGAGTCTAGTTCTTCGTCGCAGTCCTTGCTGAAATCGCTCCCTCCATCTTCGTAGTTAGCCGTGTGGCAGTCAGCTTTCCGTTTGACGCCTCTCGGTCTCCCCTCCGAGTCCCTGCGAAATATTGATAATAATATTTGGCGTGAGCTCGCGACCGATGTGAGTGTTTGCTCATGTAATAATGGGAGCACGTCAAAAAAACAAATCCATCCCATCGAGTATCTTCGCACTTCTGTCCCTGTCCCTCCCTAGTCGTAACTCAGATCCGGGGTCACAAAGCAGGCTCTTCTCCCTCCTCCCCACTACGGTTCGTGCCTTGATTTTTATCGCGCAGAGGGTTCAGCATTCCCAACGCTCATCGATTTTCATCGAATTTTTGCTAACTCACGCTCTCGCGCTTTCCGCTATAGTCAAGATATATTTGTTTGCGAGAAAAAGTCCTTACGATCATGTACGCGGGGGGGCTCGAACTCACGATATTGGTTCTAACAGGCTTCGTGGTTACCTGCTAGCCCACCGGGGCGACCGGTATACCATTAATGTGAGAAAATCCTTAACTATTAGGAATAAGAAAACAAAGCGAGAATGTTTTTCAAGTGTGCAGGGCAAGGGTCGAGCGTCATGATCTTCACGCCATGAGGTAATGGACGGGTGTGGTCTAGAGTAAAATCATGTACAATACCGAACAAACAAACGCAGGGCATGGGTAGACCTGGCCTCGAAAGGGCTCCTGAGTTGATTAGCTTTTTTTAATAAAGGGCACCGTTTACTTATATATATTTATACGTTATAAACACACTTTCGGGAATCAGTCGGATGTCGAGGTGATTATGCCTTTTAAGGCAGACATATATATTTACGTAGCTGCATGTATGTGTGTTGTCGTCTTCACATCAAACCGTTATTTCTAACCATTAAGTGCATCAGCAAACTCCAGTGACTTGTCCTGATTCCTAACCACTAGAGAGATACTGGTACAAATTACCTGGCCTCAGACAAATAGATGAGCAAAATCTAGAAATGTTATACATGCATGTCAGGAGACCCTAGGAAGCGTGATATACTGTGAACAACACGTAAAGTCCGTACTGGGTGAGCTACTACTTAGAGAGTAAAAAATGAGTAACTTCCATGTATTTAGATCTGGAAAAAAAACAAAATGCAGTCATTAACTTAAGCACACACTATTTAATAGCGCTCCGTCAGCTCTTCAACTGAGCGGGTCAAGTTCTAGAGCCATGATAACTTAAATAATACATTACACCCGCAGCGTTGTTGCTTCAAGAATAACAAACCTCCTCAGATTACAAGTTACCACGTTTTTGAAAGTGCGCGACTACGCCATAATCACCCTTTCAATTACGTGTTACTAAAAGAACGGTTCCTATATTTGGGGTCAGAGTGTTACAGGAACAAAACGCATACCCGGTATATATATGTGTGTACCTGTTTACCTCAGATACAACAAATACGGGACGTCGAGACGCCCCTGAACAAAACGAGAGCGTACCTGGGACTCTGGGACTCGCCGGCGTCGTCTTCGTTATCGGTTCGGGAATCTTTGCTCGTCGCCGGGACTGCCCCGTCGCTTGGCTCGCCCCCCTGGGCGTCGCCTCCCGAAAGCATACGAAGCGTAACCGTTACCCCCCCAACGACCACAGATCCATCAGCTCGCAGGAGGCCGATCTCTTGCATCTGGCAGGGCGGCAACCTGACGAACGACCTCTTGCCATGTGCTGACCTTATCTCAACATTGGCCCGCTCCCTCCCCCTAGAGGACCCTGCCAACGGACAATAGAGTGTGTGTACGTACCCCAAACCCACGAAGTATGTCAAGCGAAATATATATATATATTTAGAAAAACAATAAAAACCAACAGCTGTGAGCTCGAGGATTTCGTCGAAGCTCATCTTTGCTAGCTGAGTGTAATACTTCGATCGCGCGTACTTACGGATTTTATATGTCCTCATGTAGGATGTACATCCCGTATGAGGGGGACACAATACAGCAGGGGTCCCCCAATAAGGCGGTGGTGTGCCTGATAGAGCAACATGACCGCCTTATAGAGGAAACCGCCTTATTCATTCCAGGTTATGAGTGCAATTCCCCAGTGGCGCCAAGCGATTTTGACCGCCTTATATCGGGATACCGCCTTACTCAGACCGCCTTATTGGGGGACCCCTACTGGTATATGCATCACATTCTCACTACTCGTACTGCGCATTGTTATACAAAAACGACTGAAAAATTAATAGCGTACTCTACAATAATGGAAAGCCTGAACAAGTCCGATCATGTAACTTGTCACGAGGCAAGAACTGTGTCTAGGTCTCATCGAACCACGTGCGTAAACATCCACACATTTTCTTTTTACAATATTATGTTCACAAAACGGCCAACACACTGCGCAAAAAGAGCCGTTCCCCCTCCAATTTCAGTACCAACTATTCTGACAGTATGCGAGGCTGTTGGATATGTGTGTACGTATGTCGCACCTGCTCCGGCGCATCCCTCTCGTGCGGTTCCACCTCTCTTTCGCATTGTAGCGATCCGACTTTCGTCGAAAAAATTACAGCCCGCGAAAGTAAAGGCGCCCGGGTTGTTTGTGAGGATGGTCTTCAGTACGCCAGCTCCATCCAAAGCATTCCAGAGAATCTCGAACGTGTGAGGCTTCGACAACGCACGCTCGACCAGAAGGCATGCAAACTCTAGAGCGAATCTCCTTGCACGCTTCCCGTTGTTCGACGGGTCGCCTTCCTTCCCTCCTCCCGCGTCCTCAAAGGACAGCCACTCTTCTAGAACTCGTGGACTGAACTCCACTCTGGTCGAGGAGGTTGAGAGGTGAGGAACATGGCCAATCCCTGGGCAGAGGTTGCTCTTGTTGGAGAGGTTGGTGTCCCTGGCCTCCATCCTGCCGTATTCCTTCTGCAGGGCCTTCTTGTTGATGGACGTAACGCTCTGTTTCGCCTCCTGGCTGAGAACGTCAGACTGGCAGAGCCACCTGAACCACTGACCGGCATCGGCGAGAAGCTTGGTCATGAGCTCACCGGAGTTGCGGGTGAACTTATCTGCGTCTTCCGCGGTCACCAATGTATCCAACACCGTCACGACCCCTCCCATCTCGAGTAGGCGTTCTGGCTCGCCACTCCACGTCCTCCTCCCCAACGATTCAGAGAGCCATCGTATCAAGTCTTCCCTTGCGAGTTCTACCGCGAATGTTTTGACTTTGTTACCAAGGCCGAACCTGCGGATCATGTCGCAGAGCTCCGGACGTCGCTGTGTATGCTCATGAAGCCCGAACAACTGCGCGAGGCACTCCGGGGTTATCTTGCGAGAGAAATCGGGCTTTGAGCAACGGCCTTGTTTGCTGCCATCTCCCTGCCGAACCACAAGATGAATCCACATTGAATACGAAAGGGTATACGTCTTGTTATACATACATGGTGTATATTTAGCCTCTCTTAGCTATTAATAGCATGCACGCCCACCAACGCACACGACTTCGGTAGTAGCCACTTCGAAAAGCATTCTGCTTCCCGAACTCGTCGCGCGTGAACTTGATTATGAAAAGTATGATGTTTTCAGCAAAACATGTTATCACACCGTACGTTTTATGTTGGTATGGCGACACTGTACGGGGCGCCATTCAACACAAAAAATATATATGAAAGCTGAAACCAAGTCGAGTACTAACAGTCCGTGCTGTTGTTATTGTTTGTTGTGTTTCAAGGAAACAGACTCTCTACGAAGTCTTCAATCGAAAGTTTGGCTATAATAATAGCAATCACAACCCGCAACCCATCTATCTCACCTTTTCATCGCGCCCTTCCGCTGATCGTGTCCCTGTCCCGGGGAGCTTCGACTCCTCCTCCTCGCTACGAAGCCGTTCCATAGCAAGTCGGATGATGGGAACCTCTGGCGTGAGCGCGCTCCCATACACCAGTGTCAAGAGCGACGTGCCCTTGAACCGTTTCCGCACGCATTCCACAGATCCTGAGCCCTGGGTCTCGTTGAAGCCGGATAGGTCTTCCTCGACAGCTTTCATCACCCGTCGCTGCATCGCTACCGCATCCCGGATAGCACCTGTTCCTGGGTCGCCAGGGGGGGCCAGGGTCGAGAGCCACTCGGGGCCAAATCGTTCCGTCATAAGTGCTTGGCAGCGGGCGACCCTCGGGTACGTTGTTTGGAGGATAACATCACGTTGCCGATGTATCGATGTGAAAAGCCCTGGTTTCTGCGTTGGGCGAAACGTCCGAGGCATCGCGCAACATATGTGGATATACACAAGGAGGCAAAGGTAAAGGCAGCGTGTTTTATATCAGGGAGCCATGCAATTAAGTTTGCGCGCCTTCAAATCCGCACACCGCGTTTAGGGCAATAAAAACCGGGGAACTGGGGCGTGATGAAATAAAAGCTAACATGGTCCCCCCCCAAAGCGATAGGCTTGTCACTAAAACTCTTGTGAGAGGAAGCTTATCTACCGGAGAGTAGAGCTGCCCGTGTTACCTATAACGCATATATCTAGTTCCTCTCCCAACTATAATATATCACCCTGCGAAGCTCCTCCTCTCGTAAACAGTTCATCTGCCAGGGAGGTATTTACCAATAGCACGCGTGCTATGATAAAGGTATACCTTTTTTTGGCTAATTTTTTTTCGGAACGACGGGGCTCCTTAACCTCATCTGCCAGGGAGGTATTTACCAATAGCACGCGTGCTATGATAAAGGTATACCTTTTTTTGGCTGAAATGTTTTCGGAATGACGGGGCTCCTTAACCCCAAAATCGTCGGAATTTTCTCATTTTTTGTGCTGGAAAATGTTTCATGTTATATATTCATACTTCAGGCCATAGGATTCTTCATCGGGTACAGAGCACTATTGGCTTAATCGAAAACAGTTTTCGGGTGAGGTTTAGAGCTCCTTAATAAGTGACCACCCTTATAAGGCTAAAATGGTGCTACGGTAGGGGGGGTCGCTTTTATGTCCACCATTTCAGCCGGATGAGAGCCACTCCGCCGAGTGGCCACCATATATTTCTTCGTGGTTTTTCAAGTCTTGATGCTTTAGGTTTTCGAGATATGCACCACCATGGTATGCTTGCTACACTGCGACAACAACATATTCCTGCGTCCAGTTTTGAGTGAGATACAGAGCCACTCGCCCGAGTGGAGTAAACGACGCGTGCTACGGTGGTAGAAGTAGCACTTTTTGGCTGAATCGTTTTTCTGAACGATCGGACTCCTTAACCCAAATTCGTCGGACTTTCGTTTTTGTGACGAATACTGTTTCAGACTATACTTCGGTCATGAGATTTCGCATCCGGCAGCACTTTTTATTTCCCTCCAAAATCGTATTTTCGGTGAGGTATGACGCTCCTTAAGTGAGGAGCTCAGAAAATACATGGTGCACCCCTATCGTAGCATGCGGAGCAGGCTCCTAGTAAGCAGGGGATGGTGTACCCCAGCAAGGTAGAGGTAGATGGTAAAAGGGATTGCTTGCTCTCGAGTCGTGACAATGGCCGAGAACACGAGAGTGTAGAGCGCTTCGACGCGACTCCACCGGAAAAGGGAGGGGACGCAAAGAATGCGGCCCCTGTCATACGAAATGCCTGTCTGATTTTTCCCACGATTCAAAGAGCTGTCGTCGTCATATGGAGATACACAAACTCCAGCGGTGATAGTTTATTGTGCCACCGGTCAGCTTTCGCTCCTCGCTTACTTGCTGTATCGGCGTCGCTCATGCTGCTTCTCGCCACTGGTTGTAGGGCGCATTTGGTTGTCAGTGTTCGGCGTTTGTCTCGGTGGTGGTCTGACTTCCACAGGAACATTGTTCGAACGAAAGAAAAGAACATCATTTTTTTTAAATACTGTGTGTATCTACGTAGATCTGAGGCGTGGGGTAGGCCCCTCCGCCACAAGGGCAGGAGCCAAGACCATGTAGACTTAACGATGTAGTGGGACTGCCACCGCTTCATTTATGCGTACCCAAGGTTCTGCATCGGTGCGCTATGTGAAATTCACGCAGGGTGTGAGACTTGATTGATCGCATTTGACTTCGTTGGGTGTCGTGTTCCGGAGTTAATCTCCGGCCGAAACTTGCCATGGATTTTGGCCAGGTTTCGACTCAAGTGAGTTGCCGCTATTCAGCACAACACCTAAAAATGTTGCCTTTGTCTCGTGCTCGTCGCCACCTCTGGCAGGATGATCCGCATCATGAGCCATTATTCTCCTCAGCTATATAGTATAGCATCGGCTGCCCATGTGGTGGGTAAACCTTCTCAAAGACCCGGCAATCCTTGTGAGAGGGAGGAAGCGAGGGAGGCTGGAGAGCCAAGTTCACGGCCAGGCTGACGGATGACGGATCCCAATGGCCTGCCAATATATTTCCAGGCAAGGCAAGGGGGTGTTCTGCGGCTGGCTTTATAAAGTATTGTCGTGCTTGCAGTACGAATGGTGTAGAAGAACACACAAGGCGGCCACCTCACAAGAGGCGTGCCGCAGCCATTGAAAATATGGATATGTCCCTCTTTAATATCAATGGTAAAATGAAACGGTTCTGAGTTTTGAGTGCCCTGCGATCCAATTGTGTACGCATGCGGCGCCGCTGTTAAAAAAAACGACTGTATCCCGACTCCATAAAACTACCTGCAGAATCTCTGGTCGAGTATGCCATGTGTTTCGTGGTGTACCAAATATACGTATCCGATGCAGTTGGAAGATCCGTATATACCAGATGTCTAGAGTACTAGGCTGTGTAAGCCTTCGGGTGCTGTGCTCACAGGACTGTACGGCTCTTCGTGTAGCTCAAGTCACTGCCCTTGTAGGATCGGGAAACGGCAGCCACGCTCCGATCGGCTTGAGGTGACAAGCCCCAATATATATATGCATTGGAATGCGTCAGAGAAAGCATCACGGAGCGCACCCAGCCTTCTCCGGCAGAGACAAAAGACGCATGCTGTACGGTAGAGGTGCACCTGCATACAGGCCATGTTTCTGCCTTCTGAGCGTGGCCACTTGAGGAGCTCTATGCTAATAGTAAGTCAAAAAATGGTTTTGGAGGAAACCAAAAGTCCTACGCGATGAACAATCCCATGACCTATAAGTATAGTATATATATATGAACAATTTACTGCAACACCAGGGGCGTAAAAAAAAGAGAGATTACGACACCACACACGTAGGAAGGTCAGAATGAAAAACAAACCGAATCGCTGTGATTTTCTGGGATCACAACGGTCCGGTTTCTTCCCTCCAATATAGGGGGGGGGGTGTGGGGTATCTGGGATTCAGATCCGCGCATACACGTCGGCAACACAAGAATAAAAATCCGACGATTTTGGGTTTAGGAGCCCGATCACACAGAAAAACTAACAACCAAAATGTGCTATCGATACCTCTATCGTAGCGCGCGACAAAAGTACTGCGCCACTTCTCCGTTGGCAACCACAAGCGTTCAACTGTCGACCGCTCCCTGGTCTGACTTGAACGGATCCCCTTGCGTTGCCGCCTAGTCGCATAATATGTGCGTTTCATGATGGAGACAAAGGGTGAACTGTACTTGACTTGCGTGCCTGTCCGATTTTCAGTACGCGGTAAGCAGAAGAAGACGACAACCTGGGTTTACGATCGAAATGGGATTACGAGTCCTTTGTTGACTAGGGGCCCGGCGCACGGTCGTATTTGTTTTAGGGATGTGTAAGTACGAGTAGGGTACAAAAACATCGTTCCTCGGATGCTACGTGTAGTCAGAGCGTCGACGTGTGCATTCGTTGTAGAAGTTTCAGACACTGTCTCCCACCCCACTAACACAACGATTGACACAGGAAGTCCTTTCTTCACGGTGCACAGCATATCTATACGTTGGGTTTGCCCCCCCCCCCAGGGCCCCTCTATCCATCTAATGAAGGTACCCTTAAATTATCATCGTGGAGGAATGAGAAATTTGAAAATAAATTGAGTCAATAGGTTATGTTACTGTGGACCGTTGCTTGTTTCGTGTGTTGCGGTATTTACCTTGCGCGATCGATCAGAAACTACACAACGACGAAATCAGAGACGGGTCCAATCCCAAGCGTCCTTCAACAAGCAAGTTCCATTCTGAGTCGTGGAGCAGTCCCTCCGGTTCTGACTCCGCGTACACTGGCACAAGGCGAAGCTCATGGCAATCAATCGCCCTCTTATCTAGTTGGTGAACCCTTCACTAAGGCGCGACGTCAGGCTCCGCATGTGTACGTGCGAGTGCGACATCTGCAAGGATGGCGGATGCTTGACGTTTCTCGCGTATGTCTCTACGAAAACCATCAAGAAACATGGGCAACGTAAGCGACCTTCTTCTAGGCTCCGAAGAGATTCTGTACTCTCCTCGAAGTGGCGAGGCGTTCGAAGCTCTCACCGGTCAGCGTGCGTGTCCGGTCAATGGGCCCTCAGTGCCGGCGCAAACAAGGTCGGTTATTTGGTGCGTGTTCGCAGCATAAAGGTGACGCCCAAAGGCGGGTGCATCCTACGACACCCAACTCCGAGCGTTCGACAGCCACCCCCAGTCAAGACCCCCCCAAAAGAAATTCGGTGGAAGTAAGACGCATGCTACGGTAGAGTGCATATTCTGTACCTTATATTATTATTAGGCGAGCCGTTTTTCTGAGGTGGTCGTGGCTGTGCTACGTTAGGGCGAGTTAGACTGTCATTTTCACTACCATTTCGTTTGACGATGCTACGATAGGGTGCACCTGTATTTTTTTCGAGCTCCTTACTTAAGGAGCGTCATACCTCACCGAAAAAAACGATTTGGAGGGAAAAAAAGTGCTCCGGAACGAAATCCCATGACGAGTATAGTTGAAACAGTATGTGCACAAAAAGAAAGTCCGACGAATTTGGGTTAAGGAGCCGATCTTCAGAAAAAAAAAATCAGCCAAAAAGTGCTACCTCTAGTAGCACGCGTCGTTTCTGCAGTATATTTCCTAGCCTGCTTAGTTAGGTAATGGGATTGTCCATCGGGCTACGTAGCACTTTCTTTTCCCTCCAAAATCAGTGTTGAGACTACTACTTCACTGCAGGTATGGAGGTTTGGAGCTCCTCAAGTGAGGAGCTCAGCAAAAACATGGTGACCGTCTATCGTGCCACACGCGTCCGTGGAAAGCTTTTCACAACAACTGTAGACGCTAGAGGGCAGGCCACGACGTCGGTCTAGCACCGTCAAGTCGCAGACGCCGCCAGCAGGGTGATGGCGACAGTGATGACGGTGGCGATTTACGCATGCTACGTTCTAGAGGTTCGCCATGTTTTTTTCTGAGCTCCGCACTTACTTGAGGAGCTCCACATGCCTCACCGCAAATTTGATTTAGGACGAGAAAAACAAAATTGCCCGATGAACCATCCCATGACGTAAAAGTATGCTATCAAAAGCAATCCAACGAAAACATGAAAGTCTGACCTTTTTGGGTTAAGGGGCCCGATCATTCGGAAAACGTTTCAGCCAAAAAAAGGTATACCTTATATCTCTATCGTAGCACGCATCGATTTACGACCCCGGTAGCTAGTGCCAGCAAGAACCGGAATCGAAAGGTGAGGTTTATATATAGGAGAAACACAAGAACTCATAGATGTCCCTGTGTGGTTGAACAAAGATCTCGCAGGAGGCCTCTCTACTCCCGAAAGCAAGGGGCCATTCACATTAATTGCGTGAGAAAACACACTACGCAGCTGGGTTGTTTGCTCCACACGCGCGCACCTTAGCAAACAATACACACCTCATAATAGAGCTCGTCGTTGGCCTAGGGACCGCGAATCATATATCTTCTTCTCGGAGATGAGAGGAACGGTTGACGAGTTCTTCTTGGATTCTTAAAAAGCAGATTTTCTATACCTTCGTGAAGCACCGCCGGCAATACTAATCCCAGCGGGTCGCTTTCAACGAACGGAAGAGCACCCTTCCTTGAGGACGATGAGATCGTCGACTCATCCCACGGTAGGGGCGCAGCTGAATTTTCCGAGCTCCTCGCATGAGGAGCTCAATATCTCACCCGAAACATGACTTCGGAAACATTCGTTCGCGCAACCCGACCAAAACTTCCAATGCGGTAGTTCAAAAACAAACATACCAGTAACATATGTTTACAGTATCCGGTGATTAGTCACATGAGGAGCTCAACTGGTCAGAAAATTTGGAGCCGAAAAGTGGTACCCCTAGCGTGGGATTGCTCTGGGTCGTCGTCGTGGACTTCAAGGAACGGTTGTCCATAATGCGCGAGCAGCATGAAGTTCCGTCGCAACACGGGAACCACGAGGTTCGTACTACTATCTTCATAAGGTGGCGCGGAAAAGTCGGGGCCTACTCGTTTCAGGTGCTGAGCGACGGCATGGCTCAAGACGACGCATGGGTGCAATACGTTTTGACAAAGCTATGTTCGTGTATGTATCAGTACTACTACTACTGTACTACAACAGTACCTACCACGAGCAGTGAGCATCACAAGTATGTGGGTTGGATATGTATGACCACTATCAAAGATACACGCATGTATCAGTTGCTGTTGCTGTTGTCGCCGTTGTTCGCCTGTTTCGAATTTCGAAGATGTGTAGTAGGTGTGTAGGCCCACACCGTGTACAGCATCCAATGCGCATGTGTCAGGCTTGTGAAACCAAGATACATACGAGCACACACGTATATGAGTACAGCAGCAGCAGCAGTGTCACATGTATTACGAGTAAGGTTGCCACTCTCCGTGGGCAGTGTGCAGAGCGCTCTCAACTCTTGGCAGTACGTCTGATTTCCATCCTTCGACACAACGCTGCTGCTGACCAACAACGTGTATAACTCATGGCATTACGTCTGACCCCCGTCCTTCGCTACAATGCTGCTAACGTTCCGGCATCACGCAAGGCTGCGACCGGCGGCCGTCCAGGCCGTCGGCAAAGCCCTTTGTATGGAACAACAAAAAAGCAAAAAACGTTATGAGTACAACGCAGTAAAGCAGCCACTCGGCTGAGTGGCTTTGTTCAGATGAGCTCTTCACCGCACGTGAGGAGCTCGTCGGGGTCATTCAGATGAGCTCGGGGTCAATCAGATAAGCTCTACTCGCTTGCACGAGGTCGGGGTCAATCAGATGAGCTTTTCACTCAAAGAGCTCGGGGTCAATCAGATGAGCTCCTTACTTGAGGAGCTCGGGGTCAATCAGATGAGCTCCTCACTTGAGGAGCTCGTGCTCATTCAGATGAGAACTCTTCACCTCACTTGAGGAGCTCAACCGCCAGATGATACATACATACCTGGTAGGCAAGTAACGAAGAGGGAATACTATGCTGTGACTTTCAATCGACTTTTTTGTTCGTGACTCTCAATCGGCTTAACTGTTGTGACTCTCTGTGCCAGAAGCTGCGGCCCGCTTTCGTTTTTTTGTATGAATCATACCGGACTGCAAACCACGATGATGGTTAACATTGTCCTTTCTCTTCTTACCCAGCGCGTGGCTCGTCGGGCCTGTCCCCACGTAGTATCCTCAGGCGACTCCAGCAGTTCGTTGCAGGCGGTCCTGATCATTTCCCCCATCGCCACCTATTATTGTCATCGCAAGGCGCACAAAAGACATGCACTGAGGGTTCGATATCCTTCTTCGGACCGGGCCGACAGCGCGTGAGATTGTTATATTATCACAAGCCGGGGGTCGGTGTTCGGTGCGCAGCCAGCAGTGATTACAAACATCGCAGGCCGTGCCGGGTGCCGTCGGCGTGCCACGCCTCGACCCGGCCCCACCGACAAGAGTTTGCCGCTCTTGAATTTGAAATAAGATACGAGTACGTACGAGTATGATGCGTAGTATTTTTTGTTTGTTTTTTGGCTCGAGGGCAGCAGCATTTCTCTTCTATTTGGACAGCCCCCCAATGGGTTACGGTTTTGGCTGCGACGATGAACACGGCACTTATTGGCACCAGCGGCGATGCTCGCGTATTGTCTGCTACGTGCATTCTGGCTGTCCAGCCTACGGGTCGTTCGTGGCTGCGGTTATCGCCGTCGCCATGATATCGCTTCTCGCGAATCGAAAAGCAAAAATAACCCATGTCTGAGACCAAAGGTTATGGTACCACTTTGTGGCTCGTTCATAATCTTATCAGCAACATAGTGCCAAAGAAAATGGGTGTACCCCTCGTATGGAGCATAAAGTTGGCCACTATGTTCCCCAAGATAGAAAAATCCAACAAAAAGGGGCGTCTCGTCATCATCTGACCCCTGAGATGATGCCAGGCACAATACGCCATTATCTTGGTTGGCTCTTTTATTGTTCCGCAAATATATACGATAATACATGCCTTGCACTATATACGAGAACGATACGTATAATATGTACGTATGACGTACACCGAGTACGTATACGAAAACGATACGTACCATATTTTGAATACATACGAGTATTATGTTGCTTTGGCCATAGGCACTGCTGCTGCACAGCCTTTATCTTTGTTTGCCGAAATAAAAGTCGGGAAGAAAAAAGAGCCACAAAGTGGTACGATAACGTTTGGTCTCAGTCTCGTGGATCACATTTATTTCGGCTATTTCGCCGATCGCAGTCACAAGTCGACGTTTTGCGTTTCGGATTTGTTTACGATGCTCAGCTACTACAGCAGCAGTACGTCGTACTGCTGATAGAGCGTATATCGCCTATCTTTACCCGTGCGACTCAGCAGGTACTACAGTACATCAGTAGGTATCAGTAGCAGCGGGATCAGAAGCAGGAACGGCAGCAGCGACAAGCATCACCAGTATTCACCACAGCAGGGTGTGTACTGAGATCGTATCGGGCGCGGAGGTGAGATACGTAGAACATACATGCCATAAAAAACAATCAATCTCAGACCTGATTTTGATCCACCGATCTCGCGAGAGTGCGCTCGTACGACTCCTTGAGGCGGAGCAGGCTCCTAGTAAGCAGGGGATGGTGTACCCCAGCAAGGTAGAGGTAGATGGTAAAAGGGATTGCTTGCTCTCGAGTCGTGACAATGGCCGAGAACACGAGAGTGTAGAGCGCTTCGACGCGACTCCACCGGAAAAGGGAGGGGACGCAAAGAATGCGGCCCCTGTCATACGAAATGCCTGTCTGATTTTTCCCACGATTCAAAGAGCTGTCGTCGTCATATGGAGATACACAAACTCCAGCGGTGATAGTTCTATTGTGCCACCGGTAGCTTTCCCTCCTCGCTTACTTGCTGTATCGGCGTCGCTCATGCTGCTTCTCGCCACGGGTTGTAGGGCGTCTTTGGTTGTCGGTGTTCGGTGTTTGTCTCGGTGGTGGTCTGACTTCCACAGCAACATTGTTCGAACGAAAGAACAAAGAACAATTTTTTTTTAAAATACTGTGTGTATCTACGTAGATCTGAGGCGTGGGGTACAGTAGGCCCCTCCGCCACAAGGGCAGGAGCCAAGACCATGTAGACTTAAAGATGTAGTGGGACTGCCACCGCTTCATTTATGCGTACCCAAGGTTGGCTGCATCGGTGCGCTATGTGAAATTCACGCAGGGTGTGAGACTTGATTGATCACATTTGACTTCGTTGGGTGTCGTGTTCCGGAGTTAATCTCCGACCGAAACATGCCATGGATTCTGGCCAGGTTTCGCCTCAAGTGAGTTGCCGCTATTCAGCACAACAGCTAGAAATGTTGCCTTTGTCTTGTTCGTGCTCGTCGCCACACCTCTGGCAGGATGATCCGCATCATGGGCTATTATTCTCCTCAGCTGTATAGTATAGCATCGGCTGCCCATGTGGTGGGTAAACCTTCTCAAAGACCCGGCAATCCTTGTGAGAGGGAGGAAGCGAGGGAGGCTGGAGAGCCAAGTTGACGGCCAGGCTGACGGATGACGGATCCCAATGGCCTGCCAATATATTTCCAGGCAAGGCAAGGGGGTGTTCTGCGGCTGGCTTTATAAAGTATTGTCGTGCTTGCAGTACGAATGGTGTAGAAGAACACACAAGGCGGCCACCTCACAAGAGGCGTGCCGCAGCCATTGAAAATATGGATATGTCCCTCTTTAATATCAATGGTAAAATGAAACGGTTCTGAGTTTTGAGTGCCCTGCGATCCAATTGTGTACGCATGCGGCGCCGCTGTTAAAAAAAACGACTGTATCCCGACTCCATAAAACTACCTGCAGAATCTCTGGTCGAGTATGCCATGTGTTTCGTGGTGTACCAAATATACGTATCCGATGCAGTTGGAAGATCCGTATATACCAGATGTCTAGAGTACTAGGCTGTGTAAGCCTTCGGGTGCTGTGCTCACAGGACTGTACGGCTCTTCGTGTAGCTCAAGTCACTGCCCTTGTAGGATCGGGAAACGGCAGCCACGCTCCGATCGGCTTGAGGTGACAAGCCCCAATATATATATGCATTGGAATGCGTCAGAGAAAGCATCACGGAGCGCACCCAGCCTTCTCCGGCAGAGACAAAAGACGCATGCTGTACGGTAGAGGTGCACCTGCATACAGGCCATGTTTCTGCCTTCTGAGCGTGGCCACTTGAGGAGCTCTATGCTAATAGTAAGTCAAAAAATGGTTTTGGAGGAAACCAAAAGTCCTACGCGATGAACAATCCCATGACCTATAAGTATAGTATATATATATGAACAATTTACTGCAACACCAGGGGCGTAAAAAAAAGAGAGATTACGACACCACACACGTAGGAAGGTCAGAATGAAAAACAAACCGAATCGCTGTGATTTTCTGGGATCACAACGGTCCGGTTTCTTCCCTCCAATATAGGGGGGGGGGTGTGGGGTATCTGGGATTCAGATCCGCGCATACACGTCGGCAACACAAGAATAAAAATCCGACGATTTTGGGTTTAGGAGCCCGATCACACAGAAAAACTAACAACCAAAATGTGCTATCGATACCTCTATCGTAGCGCGCGACAAAAGTACTGCGCCACTTCTCCGTTGGCAACCACAAGCGTTCAACTGTCGACCGCTCCCTGGTCTGACTTGAACGGATCCCCTTGCGTTGCCGCCTAGTCGCATAATATGTGCGTTTCATGATGGAGACAAAGGGTGAACTGTACTTGACTTGCGTGCCTGTCCGATTTTCAGTACGCGGTAAGCAGAAGAAGACGACAACCTGGGTTTACGATCGAAATGGGATTACGAGTCCTTTGTTGACTAGGGGCCCGGCGCACGGTCGTATTTGTTTTAGGGATGTGTAAGTACGAGTAGGGTACAAAAACATCGTTCCTCGGATGCTACGTGTAGTCAGAGCGTCGACGTGTGCATTCGTTGTAGAAGTTTCAGACACTGTCTCCCACCCCACTAACACAACGATTGACACAGGAAGTCCTTTCTTCACGGTGCACAGCATATCTATACGTTGGGTTTGCCCCCCCCCCCAGGGCCCCTCTATCCATCTAATGAAGGTACCCTTAAATTATCATCGTGGAGGAATGAGAAATTTGAAAATAAATTGAGTCAATAGGTTATGTTACTGTGGACCGTTGCTTGTTTCGTGTGTTGCGGTATTTACCTTGCGCGATCGATCAGAAACTACACAACGACGAAATCAGAGACGGGTCCAATCCCAAGCGTCCTTCAACAAGCAAGTTCCATTCTGAGTCGTGGAGCAGTCCCTCCGGTTCTGACTCCGCGTACACTGGCACAAGGCGAAGCTCATGGCAATCAATCGCCCTCTTATCTAGTTGGTGAACCCTTCACTAAGGCGCGACGTCAGGCTCCGCATGTGTACGTGCGAGTGCGACATCTGCAAGGATGGCGGATGCTTGACGTTTCTCGCGTATGTCTCTACGAAAACCATCAAGAAACATGGGCAACGTAAGCGACCTTCTTCTAGGCTCCGAAGAGATTCTGTACTCTCCTCGAAGTGGCGAGGCGTTCGAAGCTCTCACCGGTCAGCGTGCGTGTCCGGTCAATGGGCCCTCAGTGCCGGCGCAAACAAGGTCGGTTATTTGGTGCGTGTTCGCAGCATAAAGGTGACGCCCAAAGGCGGGTGCATCCTACGACACCCAACTCCGAGCGTTCGACAGCCACCCCCAGTCAAGACCCCCCCAAAAGAAATTCGGTGGAAGTAAGACGCATGCTACGATAGAGGTACTGTACCTTTTTTTTGGCTGAGACCGTTTCTGAATGGTCGGGCTCCTTAGCCCGAAATCGTTAGACTTTCATTATTGCACTTTCATTCTTGCGTTTGACGAATGCTACGATAGAGGTGCACCGTGTTTTTTTTCCGAGCTCCTTACTTAAGGAGCTCCATACCTCACCCGAAAAAAACGATTTCGGAGGAAACCAAAAGTGCTACCCAACCAACAATCCCATGAGCTTGTAGGTATAGTATGGAAAATATGGCAACACAATAATGAAAGTCCGACGAATTTGGGTTAAGGAGCCCGATCATTCAGAAAAAAAAAATCAGCCAAAAGTGCTACCTCTATTGTAGCACGCGTCGTTTCTGCAGTATATTTCCTAGCCTGCTTAGTTAGGTAATGGGATTGTCCATCGGGCTACGTAGCACTTTCTTTTCCCTCCAAAATCAGTGTTGAGACTACTACTTCACTGCAGGTATGGAGGTTTGGAGCTCCTCAAGTGAGGAGCTCAGCAAAAACATGGTGACCGTCTATCGTGCCACACGCGTCCGTGGAAAGCTTTTCACAACAACTGTAGACGCTAGAGGGCAGGCCACGACGTCGGTCTAGCACCGTCAAGTCGCAGACGCCGCCAGCAGGGTGATGGCGACAGTGATGACGGTGGCGATTTACGCATGCTACGTTCTAGAGGTTCGCCATGTTTTTTTCTGAGCTCCGCACTTACTTGAGGAGCTCCACATGCCTCACCGCAAATTTGATTTAGGACGAGAAAAACAAAATTGCCCGATGAACCATCCCATGACGTAAAAGTACGCTATCAAAAGCAATCCAACGAAAACATGAAAGTCTGACCTTTTTGGGTTAAGGGGCCCGATCATTCGGAAAACGTTTCAGCCAAAAAAAGGTATACCTTATATCTCTATCGTAGCACGCATCGATTTACGACCCCGGTAGCTAGTGCCAGCAAGAACCGGAATCGAAAGGTGAGGTTTATATATAGGAGAAACACAAGAACTCATAGATGTCCCTGTGTGGTTGAACAAAGATCTCGCAGGAGGCCTCTCTACTCCCGAAAGCAAGGGGCCATTCACATTAATTGCGTGAGAAAACACACTACGCAGCTGGGTTGTTTGCTCCACACGCGCGCACCTTAGCAAACAATACACACCTCATAATAGAGCTCGTCGTTGGCCTAGGGACCGCGAATCATATATCTTCTTCTCGGAGATGAGAGGAACGGTTGACGAGTTCTTCTTGGATTCTTAAAAAGCAGATTTTCTATACCTTCGTGAAGCACCGCCGGCAATACTAATCCCAGCGGGTCGCTTTCAACGAACGGAAGAGCACCCTTCCTTGAGGACGATGAGATCGTCGACTCATCCCACGGTAGGGGCGCAGCTGAATTTTCCGAGCTCCTCGCATGAGGAGCTCAATATCTCACCCGAAACATGACTTCGGAAACATTCGTTCGCGCAACCCGACCAAAACTTCCAATGCGGTAGTTCAAAAACAAACATACCAGTAACATATGTTTACAGTATCCGGTGATTAGTCACATGAGGAGCTCAACTGGTCAGAAAATTTGGAGCCGAAAAGTGGTACCCCTAGCGTGGGATTGCTCTGGGTCGTCGTCGTGGACTTCAAGGAACGGTTGTCCATAATGCGCGAGCAGCATGAAGTTCCGTCGCAACACGGGAACCACGAGGTTCGTACTACTATCTTCATAAGGTGGCGCGGAAAAGTCGGGGCCTACTCGTTTCAGGTGCTGAGCGACGGCATGGCTCAAGACGACGCATGGGTGCAATACGTTTTGACAAAGCTATGTTCGTGTCTTGCTTTGAGGAAGAGTTTGGGGCGGCCTCCATGACCCGTGTGACAATGTCTTCACAGACAATTGTGCCAAGCAGTTCAAGTGCAAAAAAATCCCTTTCGGGTGGGTGGCCGACAGCGGGATGACTGGTGCTACGGTAGAGGTAGCACTTTTTGGCTGAATCGTTTTCTGAACGATCGGGCTCCTTAACCCAAATGCGTCGGACTTTCATTATTATGACGAAGTATGTTTCAGAAATACTTCGGTCATCATGAGATTTCTCATCCGACAGCACTTTTTTTGTCCTNTCACCCGAAAAAAACGATTTTGGAGGAAACCAAAAGTGCTACCCAACCAACAATCCCATGAGCTTGTAGGTATAGTATGGAAAATATGGCAACACAATAATGAAAGTCCGACGAATTTGGGTTAAGGAGCCCGATCATTCAGAAAAAAAAAATCAGCCAAAAGTGCTACCTCTATTGTAGCACGCGTCGTTTTTGCAGTATATTTCCTAGCCTGCTTAGTTAGGTAATGGGATTGTCCATCGGGCTACGTAGCACTTTCTTTTCCCTCCAAAATCAGTGTTGAGACTACTACTTCACTGCAGGTATGGAGGTTTGGAGCTCCTCAAGTGAGGAGCTCAGCAAAAATATGGTGACCGTCTATCGTGCCACACGCGTCGGTGGAAAGCTTTTCACAACAACTGTAGACGCTAGAGGGCAGGCCACGACGTCGGTCTAGCACCGTCAAGTCGCAGACGCCGCCAGCAGGGTGATGGCGACAGTGATGACGGTGGCGATTTACGCATGCTACGTTCTAGAGGTTCGCCATGTTTTTTTCTGAGCTCCGCACTTACTTGAGGAGCTCCACATGCCTCACCGCAAATTTGATTTAGGACGAGAAAAACAAATTTTCCCGATGAACCATCCCATGACGTAAAAGTATGCTATAAAAAGCAATCCAACGAAAACATGAAAGTTCTGACCATTTTGGGTTAAGGAGCATACTATTAGATCATTCGGAAAACGTTTCAGCCAAAAAAAGGTATACCTATATACCTCTATCGTAGCACGCATCGATTGACGACCCCGGTAGCTACTGTAGTGCCAGCAAGAACCGGAATCGAAAGGTGAGGTTTATATATAGGAGAAACGCAAGAACTCATAGATGTCCCTGTGTGGTTGAACAAAGATCTCGCAGGAGGCCTCTCTACTCCCGAAAGCAAGGGGCCATTCACATTAATTGCGTGAGAAAACACACTACGCAGCTGGGTTGTTTGCTCCACACGCGCAGACCTTAGCAAACAATACACACCTCATAATAGAGCTCGTCGTTGGCCTAGGGACCGCGAATCATATCTCTTCTTCTCGGAGATGAGAGGAACGGTCGACGAGTTCTTCTTGGATTTTTAAAAAGCAGGTTTTCTATACCTTCGTGAAGCACCGCCGGCAATACTAATCCCAGCGGGTCGCTTTCAACGAACGGAAGAGCACCCTTGAGGACGATGAGGTTGTCGTCGTCGTGGACTTCAAGGAACGGTTGTCCATAATGCGCGAGCAGCATGAAGTTCCGTCGCAACACTGGGACCACGAGGTTCGTACTACTATCTTCATAAGGTGGCGCGGAAAAGTCGGGGCCTACTCGTTTCAGGTGCTGAGCGACGACATGGCTCAAGACGACGCATGGGTGCAATACATTTTGACAGAGCTATATTCCTGTCTTGCTTTGAGGAATACTTTGGGGCGACCCCCATGACCCGTGTGACAATGGCTTCACAGACAACTGTGCCAAGCAGTCCAAGTACCAAATTCCCTTTCGGATGGGTGGCCCGAGAGCGGGATCGTGACCCGAGGCAACGCCGGACAAGGGCGACCTGTGAGAGACTGCACATCGAGCCCCACTACTTCGGGGCCTGCCAGGGCAAGAACGTCTCTGACAGCGAAAGGGCAACCGAAACCTATGCGAGAGACCAGGTCGCCAACCAGTCGTGGGTAGTCGCCTCCTCGAGAGATCTGTGCGATAAACTGGCGAAGGTCCTGCATTTTGTTTTAAGCGAGCCTACAGACGAAGAGCGCGAAGGTTTCGAAGCGAGCGCGCAGGGCATATGACAACGGGTCAGAGGGAAGATTATCACGACGGAGGTGAGTGGTGTGTTCGGCGTGTGTACGTCTTGCGCAGAAGAAGGCTCTAACTACCTCAGGACATATTTAACCCAAACGTCTATTATGGTTTTTGTTTTTATGGCTGCCAAAAGAGTGCGTACTTGTAAAGGAGTGGCCTATAGAGCTAGCTCTCTGCGAGTGGGGCGTAATTTTGCACACCCTTTTCCCGCTACGCTACCCGACAGCAGCAGAGACGCATGCTACGGTAGAGGTGCACCGTGTTTTTTTCCAACGAAAACAATGATTCCGCAAGAAAATAAGAATGCTACCCGAGGAACAACCCCACGACCCAAAAAGTGTCTTCTGGGGGACATTGCAACTCAAAATGAAAGTCCGACGAATTTGGGTTAAGGAGCCTTTAATAGACCATTCAAAAAACAAAATCGACGCGTGCTACGGTAGAGGTAGCACTTTTTGGCTGAATCGTTTTCTGAACGATCGGGCTCCTTAACCCAAATTCGTCGGACTTTTCCATTGTTATGACGAATAATGTTTCAGAGTAGTATACTTCGGTCATGAGATTTCTCATCCGGCAGCACTTTTACTTTCCTCCGAAATTAGTTTTTCGGTGAGGTGTGACGCTCCTTAAGTGAGGAGCCCAGAAAAAAACATGGTGCACCTCTATCGTAGCATGCGTCAATCCGCCAAAACATGCTACCTCTATCTATCGTAGAACGCGTCAGCAGCAATTTGGTTAAGGGTGCTTCACATCCATGCAGACGCGCGTGGTACGATAGAGGTATATAGGTATACCTTTTTTTGGCTATTTTTGTTTCTCGATGACCTATTAAAGGTTAAAGGCTCCTTAACCCAAAATCGCCGGAATCAGCTCATTTTTGTGTTGCACTCTTTTTCGCTGTATACGTAAGGCAACACAATTGTTCATCGGGTGGGTTTTGCTTTCCCCCGAAAACAGTTTTTGGGTGGGGTTATAGACCTGGCGCATGCTACGATAGAGGTGCACCATGTATTTTCTGAGCTCCTCACTTAAGGAGCGTCATACCTCACCGAAAATACGATTTTGGAGGGAAATAAAAAGTGCTGCCGGATGCGAAATCTCATGACCGAAGTATATTCTGAAACAGTATTCGTCACAAAAACGAAAGTCCGACGAATTTGGGTTAAGGAGCCCGATCGGTCAGAAAACGATCCAGCCAAAAAGTGCTACTTCTACCACCGTAGCACGCGTCGTTTACTCCACTCGGGCGAGTGGCTCTGTATCTCACTCAAAACTGGACGCAGGAATATGTTGTTGTCGCAGTGTAGCAAGCATACCATGGTGGTGCATATCTCGAAAACCTAAAGCATCAAGACTTGAAAAACCACGAAGAAATATATGGTGGCCACTCGGCGGAGTGGCTCTCATCCGGCTGAAATGGTGGACATNCTGGGCGCTGTGACGCATGCTGCGTTTTTTCGATTTCATAAATATTTGAACGAGCAATTCTCTATTCCCCATAGGACGCAAACCAGTTTTTTTTTGCGAAATCACATTCAAATAGGATTTTATTTTCCAAATTGAATTTTTGCTGTCTTCGTTAAGATGGGCCCTAAGGACCCCGACCATTCAAAAAACATAATCGGCCAAAAAAATGCTACCTCTATCTATCGTAGAACGCGTCAGCAGCAATTTGGTTAAGGGTGCTTCACATCCATGCAGACGCGTGGTACGATAGAGGTATATACTATATAGGTATACCTTTTTTTGGCTAATTTTGTTTCTGGATGACCTATTAAAGGTTAAAGGCTCCTTAACCCGAATTCGTCAGAATTTCGTTCTTGCGTTGCAATAATGTTCATTGTATACTTATATTATAGGCCATGGTATTGTTCATCGGGTATATAGCTCTTTTATTTTCCTCCAAAATCGTTTTCGGGTGGGGTTATAGAGCTGACGCATGCTACGATAGAGGTGCACCATGTATTTTCTGAGCTCCTCACTTATTAAGGAGTGTCATACCTCACCGAAAATACGATTTTGGAGGGAATTAAAAAGTGCTGCCGGATGCGAAATCTCATGACCGAAGTATATTCTGAAACAGTATTCGTCACAAAAAAGAAAGTCCGACGAATTTGGCTTAAGGAGCCCGATCGTTCAGAAAACGATTCAGCCAAAAAGTGCTACCTCTACCACCGTAGCACGCGTCTATATAGAGCTCCTGAATAAGTAACCACCCTCAGAAGGCAAAAACATGGTGCACCTGCATGCAGGCTACCGTAGCATGCGTCGTCATACTCACTCTCTTAGCAGGCAAAATCATTACAGGGTGGGGGATCTTTCCGTGGCACGTGCCGCAGCAACGCCATGGGCGATGGTATCACATGGGCCTTTTGCCGTGGGACGCATGCTGCGAAATAGAAGTTCACCAGATTTTGTTTCCGAACCTCACCATTTTGTTTCTGAACCTCGGTATTTTGTTTATGAACCTCCTCATTCAAGGAGCTCTGTACTTCACGCCCAAAATCTACAGTAGCTTTGGAGGAACATAGAAAGTGCTACGTAATACGTGTATCCGATAGGCAAGCCCATGGCCTGACTGTACAATGAAAAACGTTGAAACCCCAAGTCTTGAAGACTGAACAACCGACAAGTTTGGGTCAAGGAGCCCGATTATTCAGAAGAAACAAAATCAGCCAAAAAGTGTTGTTACCTATATCGTGGCACGCGTCATGGGCATTGCCGTGGCATGTCACTACAGATAGAGTCGAAGAATGCGCACCTATCTGTCAATAGTGATGAACCAAGAAATACAAGGAAGTTTGGGTAGGACAACACCGACCGGGGCAGGGGAGGCCTTTGGCATCCAATCCAATATTTAGATCGAACGGTCGTTGGTAACGTAAAGTAATACTGCTGAGCTGTTGTAGTAGTAAAACTGTGGATGAAAGAGTAGTACGTAGGCAGTTTCTATCCCGGCAAAAACGAAGAATGTTGTCGTGAGCCGTTTGGCAGAAAACGGTGTATCGGGACAGAAAACGNACCTCTATCGTGGCAGGCGTCATGCTGTTACCCCTATCGTGGCACGCGTCATGCTGTTACCTCTATCGTGGCACGCGTCATGCTGTTACCTCTATCGTGGCACGCGTTACGCTGTTACCACTATCGTGGCACGCGTTACGCTGTTACCTCTATCGTGGCACGCGTTATGCTGTTACCTCTATCGTGGCACGCGTCATGCTGTTACCTCTATCGTGGCATTGCCGTGGCATGTCACTACAGATAGACTCGAAGAATGCGCACCTATCTATCAATAGTGATGAACCAAGAAATACAAGGAAGTTTGGACACATGATACGATAGAGGTGCACCATGGTTTTTCTGAGATTCTCACTTAAGGAGCGTCATACCTCACCACCGAAAAAATGATTTTGAAGGAGAATAAAAGTGCTGCCGGATGAGAAATATCCCGACCGAAGTATACGCTGAAACAATATTCGTCACAAAAATGAAAGTCCGACGAATTTGGGTTAAGGAGCCCGATTGTTCAGAAAACGATTCAGCCAAAAAGTGCTACCTCTACCGTACCACGCGTCTTTGGGTTGGACAACACCGACCGGGGCAGGGGGGGGCTTTGGTATCCAATGCAACATTTACATTGAATGGTCGTTGGGAACGTAAAGTAATACTGCTGAGCTGTTGTAGTAAAACTGTGGATGAAAGCGTAGTACGTAGGCAGTTTCTATCCCGGCAAAAACGAAGAATGTTGTCGTGAGCCGTTTGGCAGAAAACGGTGTATCGGGACAGAAAACGGTATCTCTGACTTTGGGTTGTTGGGCCTTGAGCTGATAATCGCGTAAAAACCACCACGATGTGTGCCAAACTCCTGTACTTATGTGTGTAGAGATTGAAACTGCAACCAATGCAGAGCCACAACGATACGTGTTGCCGTGCCCAGAGCTGTGGCTCGACGACGTGATGATCCCACTTTTGTTATGATCGATGCGCTGCATAGGAAATTGCGAACGATTTTGCTGCTCGTATACCGACTCTTGCACGAGTGAAGTTTGCTCGCCAGGGTGCGGGTGGGGCGTGTAACCCAAGGCGCAGGGCTCCGTTGCAGCCGAAAGTTGGCCCAATCTGCTTGTGCGTGTGTCGGCAATCGATTATCGCCTCGTGCGGTATATGCGCGGTATGCGCGTCAGGTCTGTTTTGGGGGGGAGGCCGTGGATTGGAACCTCTTTGGACCCGGGGTCAGACAGACAGACAGACAGACAGACAGACAGACAGACAGACAGACAGACAGACAGACAGACAGACAGACAGACAGACAGACAGACAGACAGACAGACAGACAGACAGACAGACAGACAGACAGACAGACAGACAGACAGACAGACAGACAGACAGACAGACAGACAGACAGACAGACAGACAGACAGACAGACAGACAGACAGACAGACAGACAGACAGACAGACAGACAGACAGACAGACAGACAGACAGACAGACAGACAGACAGACAGACAGACAGACAGACAGACAGACAGACAGACAGACAGACAGACAGACAGACAGATAGACAGACAGACAGATAGACAGACAGACCGACAGACAGATAGACATGTTACGTAGGAGTTTTCGATATAGATAACCGTAGGTAAACCAAGGGAATTTGCGATATAGATATACCCTAGGTAACCCTACGAGGGGAATAGGTAAACCTAGGGAATAGGCCAAATATTTATAGTAAGTAGGTAAATAGGTAAATAGACAGGTTTTAGTGTAGTACTTTATGTGTCAAACGTGTGTAGGTCCTATTTACTATGCTCTCTCGTAATAGTAAAGCTGCTCAGGCACCTTGAGGTACCTTTAAGGTACCTTAAAGGTACCTTAAAAGGTACCTTTAAGGTACCTTTGTACCTTTAAGGTACCTTTAAGGTACCGGTACCTTAAAGGTACCTTAAAGGTACCTTAAGTACCTTTACCTTTATGGTACCTTTATGGTACCTTTAAGGTACCTTTATGGTACCTTTATGGTACCTTTACCTTTAAGGTACCTTTAAGGTACCTTAAAGGTACCTAAGGTACCTTTACCGTAAAGGTACCTTAAAGGTACCTTAAAGGTACTTTACGGTTACCGTAAAGTACCTTTAAGGTACCAACCTTTAAGGTACCTTAAAGAAGGTACCTTTAATAAGGTACCTTAAAGGTACCTTAAGTACCTTTACCTTTATGGTACCTTTATGGTACCTTTAAGGTACCTTTAAGGTACCTTTAAGGTACCTTTAAGTAAGGTACCTACCGGTACCTTTAAGGTACCTTTAAGTAAGGTACCTTAGGTACGGTTACACCTTTAAGGTACCTTAATAAAGGTACCTTACCTTAAAGGTACCTTAAAGGTACCTTAACCTTAAAGGTACCTTAATAAAGGTACCTTTAAGGTACCTTAAAGGTACCATAAAGGTACCATAAAGGTAAAGGTACTTAAGGTACCTTTAAGGTACATTATTAAAGTTACCTTCAAGGTACCTTTAGGTACCTTTAAGGTACCTTTAGGTACCTTTGTTTAAGGTTTAAGGTGTCTTTAAGGTACCTTATTAAGGTACCTTACTTAAAGGTGTACCTTAAAGGTACCTTACCTTTAAAGGTACCTTAAAGGTACCTTAAAGGTACCTACCTTTAAGGTAGGTACCTTAAAGTAAGGTACCTTAAAGGTACCTTACCTTAAAGGTACTAAACCCCAGGTACCTTAAAGGTACCTTTAAGGTGGTACTAAACCCCAGGTACCTTAAAGGTACCTTTAAGGTACCTTAAAGGTACCTTTAAGGTACCTGGGGTTTAGTACCTTTAAGTTAAGGTACCTTAAAGTGGTACCTTAAAGGTACCTTTAAGGTACCTGGGGTTTAGTACCTTTAAGGTAAGGTACACCTTTAAGGTATCTTTAGGTATCTTTAAGGTACCTTTAAGGTACCTTAAAAACCTCCTTAAAGGTACCTAAGGTACCTTTAAGGCACCTTAAAGGTATATAAGTTTTAAGTCCTTAAAGGTACCTTTAAGTATATAGTATATAAGGTACCTTTAAGGTCCCCCCCCATTGTGGGGAGAAAACACTTGGAATTAGAGTCAGATGGAGGTTACATGTGCAGCGCAGTGCAGTGTTAGTGTTGTAAAAGGGGCAAGAAGAGGACGCATGCTACGATAGAGATAGTGTAGCACTTTCTGGCTGACGCGATTTTCACGATTGACGGCGCTTCTTAACCCTTTCAGAACTGAAAAAAATATCCCACACTAATTCCAAGTAGTGTGTCCCCAAATACGTGGGACCAGTTCTTAAGGGGTTATATATACCCAAAATGGTCGGAATTTCGTTCTTTGTGTTGCAACAGCTTTCATTGTATAGTTACAGCAGTCCATGGGAGTGTGTGTCGGGTAGATAGTCGGTCGCCCCGATGGTCTATTAATAGTGGTAACCTCGAACGCTTCTAAGAGTTGATGTCGGGAGTTCGAATCTCACGTGGGTTGGACTTTTGAGTTTATTTGCAAAAACAGTAAATAAAAAAACGGAATCAACTGGTGAGAGCGCCTACGAGTATTAATAGTAGCGTGGGCAGGCACAATTCGATGCGAGTGGACAACAAGAGAAGAACAAGCTGAAGTCTTCTCGCGATAAAAATGCAAGGCAAGAACCGTAGTGGGGGAGGAGGGAGAGGAGCGTACTTTGTGACCCCGGATCTGAGTTACGACTATTAATAGGTAGGAGA
>MEHQ01004328.1:128357-149002 GCA_008828725.1 Saccharina japonica
CAGCAGCAGCAGCAAGCCCGAACGATGAACAGCACGGTCAAAAATCAGCAGAAGCGGCAGCAGCAACAGTGGCAGAAGCAGCAGCAGCAGCAAGCCCGAACGATGAACAGCACGGTCGAAAAACAGCAGAAGCGGCAGCAGCAATAGTTGCAGAAGCAGCAGCAGAAGCAGTAGCAGTAGCAGCAGCAGTAGTAACAGTAGCAATAACAGCAGCAGCAACAGCGGAAGCAGCAGCAAAAGTAGTAGTGGGAGCAGCAGCAGTAGCAGCAGCAGCAGTAACAGTAGCAATAACAGCAGCAGCAGAAGCAGCAGCACCAGCGAAACAGAACCAGCAGCACCAGCACCAGCACCAGCTGTAGGAGCAGCAGTAGCACGTATGGAAGTCCTACAGAGCTCACAAAGTTCCGGGTACGGTATGGAAGCCTTACAGAACCCACAGAAGTTCCGGGAACGGTATGGAAGTCCCACAGAACTCACGGAAGTTCCGGATAAGTCTACCAATGTTGTACCCGTACCCACAACCGCCCCGGGTACTTTGCGGTACTTTTCGAAGGGCATACCCGTACCCCGGGTATTGTGCCACGGGCGTACACGACTTACAGAATTCCCGGGTACGGGTATGAATGTCGTACGACAAAACTTACACAAGTTCCGGTACGGGTAAAAGGGTAATACCCGAGAAACTACCCCGCGGGTAGTGTATGATTATGTACGTACCCTACAAAACACGTCCTTGAAAAAATCGATATCACAACAGCATTTTGCTTTCAACTTTAGGGTATGAAGGACCGATGGTGTATATATAAGGGGTGCCTTAACCCATTCAGAACTGGAAAAAACAATGTCCCACACTAATTCTAAGTAGTTTGTCCCCAAATTCGGGGGACCAGTTCTTAACCCTTTTAGGACTGCAGTCCCGTTATGGGGACAAACCACTCTAATTCCTAGTAATGTTTCCCCATAACGGGACTCCAGTCCTAAAAGGGTCAACGGGTTAAAAGGGACTACCTATGCTGGATTAAAAGAGACAGGGTCTCTTATCCCTCCTCACCTCCGCGCTCTGTACGTTGCCCGGACCGAGTAGATCCGATTGGAGGCAAGATCCTTCCAGATCCCATGCGACCTGAAAAAAAAAAAACGGAACCCAGAGAAACAAAGATGGCACAACAAAACACACAAATGAACGCACAAAACATTAAAAAAAGGAACACAAAATGCATGCAAGGACACACGCACGCACAAGCAAAAAATACACACAAACCACGCACAAAAAAATCAAAAACAAAACACAAAATGCAGACAAAACACACACGCACGCAAAACGCAAGCATAAAACACACACAAAGTGCGCACACACACATAAATCGACGACTAAAAGCAATCACCGACTACCAAAATAAGCACCGATTGACAAATAAGCAGCGACAAAGCACACCAGCAAATAGAACGACGAAAAAAGTTACCGAACATCGAACACAACTACCAACAAGCACCTACGAACGTACACAACTACCGACCAATCAACCAACCAACCCCCAAACCAAACCAAACCAAACCAAACAAAACCAAACCAAATCAAATCAAACCAAACCGAACCAAACCAAACCAAATAAAACCAAACCAAACCAAACAACCAAACAAAACAAAACGAAAAACCCAATTCCACCAAACAACACAAAACCAAACCAAACCAAACCAAACAAAGCACAGCAAAAAAAAACAATTCCGAAACCAAACCGAACACCCAATTCCAGAACAAACCAAAACACAAAACACAAACACACAAACACACAAACACACAAACACAAAACACATAAACACAAAACACATAAACACATCAACTCAAAATACAAAATACAAAACACAAAGCCCAAAACACACAAAACCCAAAAACACACAAAACCCAGACCTGAGTAGCGCCCACCGACGTCACCCACGGACTGCTCGCCGGAAAAGCGGGGGCGAAAGGGGTGGCGCCGTCCCTCCCCTGCTGGAATGAGTAACCCGACAGCGAGCAGACCCCCACCGTTACCGAAGGCACGTCCTCGCACTTGCAGTCGCTGAAGAAAGAAACGTTGGTCGTGGAGAAGGCCATGCGGCAGACGTCATCATCTGCGTCGGCATGCTTCGGCTGGTACCGGGGGGGGGGGGGGGACCGGAGGGGTAGGAAGGGGGATTGGAGGAAAGGGAGGGGTAGGGAAGGGGAGTGGAGGAAAGAGAGGGGGTAGGGAAGGGGGAGTGGAAGAAAGAAGAGGGGGTAGGGAAGGGGAGTGGAGGAAAGAGGGGTAGGGAAAGGGGGAGTGGAGGAAGAAGGGGCGTAGGGGGCGGGGGGGGGGGGGGGGGGGGGTGTAAACTTCATGCGCAGACGTCATATGCTACTGGCTGATTCAGAGTTCGGCATGGCTTCGGCCTGGTATCCGGGGGGGGGGGGGTACTTTCATGCGGCAGACGTCAAATGCCTACTGTATGCTGATTCAAGTCGGGCATGCTTCGCTGTACCGGGGGAGGGGGGGAAGGGGGAGGGGGGAGGGGAGCAGGCAGGCGAGGGGGTCGAAACATCCATTGGTTACAATACGCTCTTGCCGGGTGGCGGGGGGGGGTACTCGATATTCATGCATGGCCGTAGTCGTATGACCATAGACCCTCGCATCCCTACAATGCCTGGACGGAGCATGTCGGGTTTTCACCGACCAGGCAGACATTGCTAGCACCAAGCGCGAAGCGCCGTGAGGTGTTCGGCGAGTGGAGGGGGGGGGGGGTACTCATGTCGTGCACGGCCGTAGTCGTATGACCATAGACCCTCGCATCCCTACAATGACGGGACGGAGCACGTTGGGTTTTCACCAACCAGGCAGACATCGCTTGCACCAAGCGCGAAGCGCCGTGAGGTATTGGGCGAGTCGCATGGAGGGTGAACTGTATCCTGCTAAGAACCGCCTCTGAGGCGGACTTGCATATGGACGACAGCTTCAATGAGTTAATTCAATTTCTGGTGTGGCCACTTCCTGAGACAGCAATGGGAGCACTATGTAACTGCCTCGCGGGTGCCTTACCATATGCACACTACCAGGTACGTGATACGATCATTCCCCTTGTGCGGGGCAAAGGTTCACCCCGCACAAATTATCTGACAAGACCGCCAGCTTTGGTGACCGCCAAAAATAAAAACGAAAAAAAACGGCACCCTGGTTGTTTAGCTCACGCAGTGAGAGGCGTGTTTTCAGCGTGGTCGCCAGCAATATTTATAGGGGGATGCGGGGAGGGGGGGGGGGGCGAGGGGGGGAGGTGTAGCTGGCGTGGCATACAGCAGGGTCTGCATCGACAAAACAAACAATGCCAAGAAACAAGTAAGTACTCAAAAAGGAGTGCAAAAAATGGGATGTAAGACAAGTACGTCGTACGTACCGGCGGCGAAAACACACAATTCGAAAACGAAAAGCTAGAAAATCTAGCAAAACAGGTAAAACGATACCGTTTTCAAAACGTTACCGTTATATCACACACGAGGTAATATGTACCTGAAAGATAGTTGTTCCGTTCTCAATAGTTTCGAGAAGGGTTTGACAGTCCGGCTCCATGAGCGCTTCGAAGCAGTCTGAGCCCGGGGCCGTAATTTCCATGCCGGCCAGCACGAGACCCAAGGGTAGGATGCAGCGCGAAGTGGTGCCATTGCTGCGAAAAAAAAAAAAAAAAGCAGCAACAAATATCAGCGACAGAAACGCATGGAAACAAAAATGACGCACACAGACACCAACACACAAAAGACACAAAACGGGCACACGCAGACGAGCACAAAAACAAAACACCCCAAAAAATACAACAAAAACAAAACTTGCGAACAAGCAAGCAAACGAACACCTAAACAAGCAGCCCAACAACGAAACAAGCAACAAACACAACAGACAGACAGGAAGGCAGACATACAAACAAATCCGAACAAATCCAAACATACACTTCGAACAAACACAAACACAAGACGAGACAAGACAAGACCAGACGACACAACAAAATACACAAAACTGCGCGCACAAAAAAAACACAACAAAAAAACACCAAACCCCGCAGGTGACATAATACACCCATTGCTGTCTGTGGAAGTGGCCAAATAAGGAAAACAAACCAACCCATTCGACTCTGTCATCCATATCAGGCATGCAAGAAAGTACACACAAGGTGCCTAAGTCCGCCTCACAAGCGATTCTTAGTGGGATGCAGCCCGCCCTTCATGCGACTCGCCAAACAACCCACGTTTCGCTTCGCGTTTGGTGCAACCAATGCCTGCCTGGTCCGTGAAAACCCGACGTGCTCCGTCCCGGCATTGTAGGGATGCGAGGGTCCATGGCTATAGGCATACGGCTACGGCCATGCAAAAACAAATTGAGTACGACGGACACACAAACAAACAAACAAACAAACAAACAAACAAACAAACAAACAAACAAACAAACAAACAAACAAACAAACAAACAAACAAACAAACAAACAAACAAACAAACAAACAAACAAACAAACAAACAAACAAACAAACAAACAAACAAACAAACAAACAAACAAACAAACAAACAAACAAACAAACAAACAAACAAACAAACAAACAAACAAACAAACAAACAAACAAACAAACAAACAAACAAACAAACAAACAAACAAACAAACAAACAAACAAACAAACAAACAAACAAACAAACAAACAAACAAACAAACAAACAAACAAACAAACAAACAAACAAACAAACAAACAAACAAACAAACAAACAAACAAACAAACAAACAAACAAACAAACAAACAAACAAACAAACAAACAAACAAACAAACAAACAAACAAACAAACAAACAAACAAACAAACAAACAAACAAACAAACAAACAAACAAACAAACAAACAAACAAACAAACAAACAAACAAACAAACAAACAAACAAACAAACAAACAAACAAACAAACAAACAAACAAACAAACAAACAAACAAACAAACAAACAAACAAACAAACAAACAAACAAACAAACAAACAAACAAACAAACAAACAAACAAACAAACAAACAAACAAACAAACAAACAAACAAACAAACAAACAAACAAACAAACAAACAAACAAACAAACAAACAAACAAACAAACAAACAAACAAACAAACAAACAAACAAACAAACAAACAAACAAACAAACAAACAAACAAACAAACAAACAAACAAACAAACAAACAAACAAACAAACAAACAAACAAACAAACAAACAAACAAACAAACAAACAAACAAACAAACAAACAAACAAACAAACAAACAAACAAACAAACAAACAAACAAACAAACAAACAAACAAACAAACAAACAAACAAACAAACAAACAAACAAACAAACAAACAAACAAACAAACAAACAAACAAACAAACAAACAAACAAACAAACAAACAAACAAACAAACAAACAAACAAACAAACAAACAAACAAACAAACAAACAAACAAACAAACAAACAAACAAACAAACAAACAAACAAACAAACAAACAAACAAACAAACAAACAAACAAACAAACAAACAAACAAACAAACAAACAAACAAACAAACAAACAAACAAACAAACAAACAAACAAACAAACAAACAAACGAACAAACAAACAAACAAACAAACAAACAAACAAACAAACAAACAAACAAACAAACAAACAAACAAACAAACAAACAAACCAACCACCGATCACACCAACCAACCAACCAACCAACCAACCCACCGACTTATCGAGCGAGTTCACCTAACGGAGACAACAAAAACAAAACAAAAACAAAAACCTATTCACGACGTGCATAAAAAAGGGCGTCGAAACCGGCAAACCTTCATACTTCTGTCAAACTCTCACCCCAAGCGCCGCCAGCTTGGCCAGCTCCACGTTGGCCCGGTGCAGGTAAACCGCCGGGTCATACCCGTGCGGACCACCCTCGCAGATCTTATCGTTGACGTCGCACTGCCACTCCTCCGGGAACCCGTAGCTCACCGACCAGACCTGGTGATGACGGTTTCGGAGAAAAAACGGGAGGATGATGCATTTTTAGCGGAATGGGTTACGCTCGTACGTATATTGAAAAATTAAAAAAAAACACACACACACACACACACAGCCGTGAGATCGGGGATTTTATCGCAACTCATCTTTGCAAGCTGAGTGGGATACTTCGATCGCGCGAACTGCGGGTTTTGAGGGGAACGTATATAGACCAAAGGGATATGATAGGTCAAAGGGTTGTACGGATATTCGCAGTCAGTTTTGACGGATTCGGAGAACATCTTGAAGGGTTCGGAGGAACTGTTGCCAGATTCGGAATATGTTGCCGGAATCGGAGAAGGAAAGGTTGATAGGTTCGGAGGAAATGTAAACGTGGACGGATTCGGAGGCAAACGGGCGACGGTTTCGGAGGCCATCCAGTGACGGTTTCGGAGGCAATCTTAATGGATTCGGGGGCAATCTTGATGGATTTGGAGGCAATCTTGACGGATTTAGAGTGTTAAGGTAAGCACTAGTGTAGACGTGGAGGCGTTATCCGTAACTGGGTAAAGAGCACATCTTGATGAGTTCGCCGTGCACGTTCAGAAAACATCAGGGAACGTGAGTGACCAAGCGTGGCCAAAGGCAAAAAAAAAAAAAAAAAAACACTACTCGTAGTACGGGGGACCATAGTAAATACGACCAAATGTTGTACGTAAAAATAGGTAAATATATAGGATTTTGTGTGTGCCGTAGGTTCTGTTTACTATGGTCCCCGACGCGGGCTACGATAGAGGTACGTAGCACTTTTACCTGATTTTTTTTTCTGAATGATCGGGCTCCTTAACCCAAATTCGTCGTTTTTTCATTATTGTGTTGCCATATTTTCCATAGTATACCCACGTAGCTCATGGGATTGTTGGTCGGGTAGCACTTTTGGTTTTTTGCAAAATCGGTTTTCGGGTGAGGTATGGAGCTACTCAAGTGATAAGTGACCACCCTTAGAAGGCAGAAACATGGTGTGCACCTCTATCGTAGCATTCGTCCCCCCCCGTAATGCAGTGCACAGCAGTCGCTCCCGACAGTAGCAGTCGCTCCCTATGTTTGCTGTCTTCTATCGTATCAAGTGCAGCAACAGTAGGTCCACATAATACAGCAAACATCAATCGAGGTCGCAGTAGACCAACACTGCCATACCAATTGAAGGTTCAGTAGGTCCGTACTGCCGTATCAGTATAAGCTTCAGTAGGTATATACTGCCATATCAGTATAATCTTCAGTAGGTCTATATATACTGTCATATCAGTTGAAGGTGCAGTAGGTCCATACTGCCATATCACTAAAAACTTCAGTAGGTATATATATACTACCATATCAGTATAATCTTCAGTAGGCCTATATACACTGCCATATCAGTNTGCTGTGGTACAACATGTTTTATATTTTATACCAACTGGTACCAGGCACCTGGTACTCGTCTGTCTGCAAATATAATGTTTTTTTTTCTTGGATTGTTTCATCCAAACGTTCCTTATATTTTGGGACAAAGTGGTACTGATCAAACACTACAATGATGAAAAAAATATTTGGTCTCGTGTTTTCCTCACTAAACTATATAATAATAAACGCTCGAAGGCGATCGTTGTTGTGAATCGCAAAGGCTCGACTTCACCCATCAGTGAAAAACATCTGCAGCTGTAGACACTACCCATACTGCTGCCGCAACCACTGGATGCTACCCCCTACAGCAGCAGCAGCATGGTATCGTACGGCAAAGCAAGTCGTTCAAAGGCACCGCCCGGGACTACTTCGTACAAGAAACCAAGCATCGAAGAAGCACGGCCAAACAAAATATACTCGTACGTACGCGCCAACTCAGTCAAGATTTAAGCGCCAAATCACACCATGAACCATACCTGGTATATACGAAAAGAGCAAGCGATGAAAAAAAAAATCGAAGAATTACTCAAAAGTGGATCAACTTGTGTGCAAGATTTCTTGTCGAGTACTTGATGGATTCAAGCGCGGGTGGCTTTGCTGTGTGCACAATGTCGTGGCGGAGGGGAAATCATGTATTACTTTTGATGTTATGTCGAAGACTTCTTCCGCAAGGGACAGAAAGATACGAATTAAACATCAAAATCGAGTTTTTGCGAACATTTTCAATCGTATACGCGGAAAAAAACACTGCAGAAAAAAAAACAATTTGTGTTCCCCTCGGTCTTCATCGATTACGTGTGTCTGTCGAATGACAGCCACCAATTCGTTTGTATTGTGGAGAAAAATTGCATTTACTGCAACCGTGATTGCAGTCTAAAATCAAGTAAATAGGGTTGTAGGAGACACTTTTCGAAAATATTTGTTTTCGATTTTTTGAACGGTTTGTCGAATAGACCGGACATTGTTTTACGTCTAAAACATGATCGATCGACACAGCTAACAGTAAGGTTCATCATCGTAAAGAAAAACTACACATATCATACGCACAGGGGTAACCATTTGAGAAATACCTGTTTTTTCCAGGAAAATTCCAGATACGTAGTTTTTTTTCGTGTAATCACACAAGTACTGAACAGCCCAGAACAAAGGTACGTACTATATATACACCACCGATCGATCCGACGAAAGAGAATGCCTGTACGGTAACGCAAGGACATGCTGCTTGCTCCCCTCAATGCAATGCCGGCGTCATTTGAGGCTTTTGCGGCCGGCGCACAACTGTCCCTCCGATCTGCCGGCAAGGCGTGTCTCTCCGAACTGCAAAAAAAAAAAGCACTGCAAGGGCCGGTTGTCCAGCTGGGTGCACCAGGAAAAGTAATAGAGGGCGAGAGGCAGGCTGAAAATACGCCTCTAAACAAGGAGGGGCTGCGGACCAAACGCAAGACATAGAGCAACACCGCAACGATTGACGTTTTTTTTGGGGAATTTTTAAACGCTTGCAGCCTGCGGTGTGTGCGCTCTCGTTACAGCCACGGGACGAGTCTAAAAAAGGTGCGTCGGTGAATATGTACAGCTAAAACTCGAACTTTACAGCAGCAGCGTGTGCTTTTTCTACAGTCGCTTGAATATGCGGTTTCTCCTACGGGTACTGATTGCAAGTTTAGTTTTCTGCTCTGCGTATGACGAGCACGAAGTTTTTGCTAGTGCTTTTTTTTCTGCTGTACAACATAGAACGACGAGGAATTCCTTGTGTTCGTTCTGCAGCAGGAAAAAAAACTAGTTGGCGACAGTACCAGAAACCGCATATTCAAGCGCCTGGAACCACATTTTCAATTTCAGCGACGAGGTCCGCATCGAAGGAGGCCACGGAATCTGCTGTCACTTTGGCACACTCACGAGAGTGCACCAAGGAGCTCATACCTGCCTTGCCAAATTTTGTATCAATGGGAAAGTTCGGAGCTAGGGCAGAATTACGAAAGGTCCTACAGAAAAAACATTCGGGGTACGTAGATGTTGTTCCGGTGTCTTTTCGTCAAGAGCTCTTAATTGTGTCTGTGGGCAATGCAACACCGGTGTTGGGTATATACTTCCTGAAAAAAAATGTAGAAAAATGCTACGTACCCCTATCTCGGCACGCCTCTGTGGGAAACCCTAAAGTTGTGGCATGACGATGTCCGGAGTTGCCGTCTCCCCGACAGCTTAGCTTCGGCTGNGTAGGGTAGGGTAGGGTAGGGTAGGGTAGGGTAGGGTAGGGTAGGGTAGGGTAGGGTAGGGTAGGGTAGGGTAGGGTAGGGTAGGGTAGGGTAGGGTAGGGTAGGGTAGGGTAGGGTAGGGTAGGGTAGGGTAGGGTAGGGTAGGGTAGGGTAGGGTAGGGTAGGGTAGGGTAGGGTAGGGTAGGGTAGGGTAGGGTAGGGTAGGGTAGGGTAGGGTAGGGTAGGGTAGGGTAGGGTAGGGTAGGGTAGGGTAGGGTAGGGTAGGGTAGGGTAGGGTAGGGTAGGGTAGGGTAGGGTAGGGTAGGGTAGGGTAGGGTAGGGTAGGGTAGGGTAGGGTAGGGTAGGGTAGGGTAGGGTAGGGTAGGGTAGGGTAGGGTAGGGTAGGGTAGGGTAGGGTAGGGTAGGGTAGGGTAGGGTAGGATAGGGTAGAGAGTAGGGTAGGGTAGTTAAGATCAGGTAGGATAGGATAGGGTAGCGGAGGGTAGCGGAGGGTAGCGGAGGGTAGGGTAGGGTAGGGTAGGGTAGGGTAGGGTAGGGTAGGGTAGGGTAAGGTAAGGTCAGGTAGGGTAGGGTAGGGGTCGGGATACCCACTGTATCGCACTCACTCTAGACTCGTAGTTAGTCGGTATACAGGGTGTCCCAAGAGGCTCACACCAACTACACAAGCATAATTAAAACAGCAAACAGCAGCGCAGGACTAATAACGCCGACAACACTTGGCGTGCGCTACGGTCGAGGCATCCAAATATACCGATCAATCATAAGGCCCCTCACTTGAATATAGTATAGGACCTCTATACCTCCCCCGAAAAACGTTTTATCAAAGAAAACCCAAAAAATGTAAAAACGGGCGCTTAACCTCTGCCTACCCTTGGCCTACCGTAGGTATTGTTCGAAATGTGTTTATGGAAAAAAGTGGGCTCAACAATATTGGGTAGTTCCTCAATGGAGGAATCCCGCAAGTCAGAAAGAGTTGCCTTACAAGGCAAAAAACAGTGCTGCCCCTAGCCAAGCACGCCTCACTTACCGGAACACCCGGACCCATCATCGCCATGTACTGCGTGTCCAGATCGCTCTCCGCCTCGTCCGCATCCGGGTCGAACGCCGGGCCCATGTTCGTCACATCGGGAGGATTCAGCCAATCAGAGTGGGGGGAAAGCAGGTTGTGGGCGGCGCAGAGGTCGGCCTAGTGTGGGAACGAGCGCGGGGGGAGGCGAGGGCGAGGGACAGATGAGGTGCCATGCGGTGCGGTGTGGTGCGGCTCGAAGCCTTGCAATGCGATATGACCCGATACGATGTTGATACGATGCCACACTATACGATACGATCAAGATACCGAACGATAATATACGATCCGATCCGAAACGATAAGGTGCCATAAGATACGATCAGATGCAACGTGATGCGATGCAATACAGAACGATCTATGATACCCTTTCTCTTCCTCCACAGATCGAATGGGAGTCCACAATTCGACCATGGTCAGGGAACGACTGTGCCGTGTACCAGTACACGCATTAGACCCCCTGGTACGGCGCACGGTACACCGTCATCAAAAACAAAACACCCCTCTCCCCGAAGCAAGCAAAGCATGTCGGGTTTTCACCGACCAGGCAGACATTGCTAGCACCAAGCGCGAAGCGAAACGTGAGGTGTTGGGCGAGTCTTGCATGATGGGTGAGCTGCATCCTACCAAGAACCGCTTGTGAGGCGGACTTGCATATGGATGACAGCTTCAATGAGTTAAGGGGGGGGGGGGTGGAACTCACGTCAACGTAGAAGTCGTCGAAGGCGGCGACGCCCTGGCGGTTATTTCCCCGTCCGGCCCAGCCACCCCGCTCACCCTCGGGAACGTTGTACAGCGTGCGGAGCGTGCGCGGCTGGATCATGACCTCCGTGAAGTCGCCGTTCTGTTTCGTGTTGAGTGGGTTGGTTAAGTTGGGTCAGTTGGTTAAGCTGGGTCAGTTGGTTAAGTTGGCTGAGCTTTGGTTTAGTTGGTTAAGTTGGGATAGTTGGATAAGTTGGTTGAGTTGGTTGCGTTGATCGAGTTGGTTGCGTTGGTTGTGTTAGTTAAGTTGGTTAAGTTGGTTAAGTTGGATACGTTGGTTAAGTTAGTTGAGTTGGTTAAGTTGGTTAAATTGGCTCATTTGGTTAAGCTTGCGGCTTTGGTTGAGTTGGTTAAGCCGGTTGAGTTGGTTTGAGTTTTGGTTGAGTTTGTTGGGGTTATTTGGGTTGGTTGAGTTGGTTGAGCTGGCTGAGGTGGTTGAGTAGCTTGAGTTGGTTGAGTTGGTTCAAGTATCTGGGGGTTTTTATTGGCTGAGTTGAGTGCGTGTTGGCGTGTGGGTGACTGTGTGTTAGTTTTTTGTGCTAGTTTTTTGTCCTGGTGTGATACAACATTTCGGCGTGTTCGGAAGCGTTTGTTTTCTTGTTTCACGTCTTGGGTCCGCGACAACGGCCCAGGCGAACAGGCACGAATGGACGACAAACGGACAACAACAACAGCAACGGCATAACGACAACAACTAAACCAGCGACAGCACAACCACCACAACCAACAACATCGCCACCACCACTACCGCCAACACCAACACCACAACCACCACCATCGACAACAACACCACTACCAACACCATTACCAAAACCAGCACCAACAACACCGACAACACCACCACCCACACCACCACCAAAAACAACAACAGCACGCAGGAGGGCGCCAGGCGGACGCATGGGGTCAGCTATATAGCGCAGTGGAGGTAGTAGAGCTCTAGTATCAATCTACCCCCAACTCTCTAAATCCAAGTTGCTTGTCGCAAAAACGTGGGTACAGCTGCAAAGGGGTTAACAATGCATATCATTACCCCAATCGTTACCCCCACACCTCCTCCCCCCCCCCACCCCCTCCACCCCCCCCCCCCCCCCCCCCCCACTCCCCCACCCAACCCCACTCTATCGCGACTCCACACGCACCCCCATTCCCGCGAAGGACTTCCGTCCCCGCCCCCCGCCCTTCTCCCGCCACCGTCCCGCGCCAGCTCCGTCCAGCTTGCCGGGGCCAGCCCCGGACACGCCCGGCACCCACAGCTCCGTCAATCCCGAGATAAACTCGACGTGGCGGGACAGCGACTCGGGCATGAGGACGTCGCCGGTGGCGCGCAAAACGGCACCTATTCCGCCGCGTTTTTGTACCCTCCCGGAGTCGGCGGTGCGGTGGTGGGAGCGGAACGAGGCTTCGGGGAAGGTGGCGGCGGCTACGGCATAGGGCATGGAGACGGCCACATGCGAGCAGGACACCTGGAAAGGTTTAGGGAGTGGGCGCAGCGGGCGGGAGGCAACTTCGATTAGGGGTGGGGGGGGGGGGGGGCGTACTCATTTATTGCTTGCCTTAGTCACTTGACCATTGGCCACGCATCCCTTTCGAGATGGAGCACCGTCCCTACTTCTAATAATAGCAAGACACCTCCAACAGTTGGGCGCTCATTACGTTGTTTCCATATATTACATAGCCACGTTTAGCTAATCTTACTCCCTTCCTGTTTCGCCGCCTGTGGCCACGCATCTATTTCCTAAGCTAGCGACCGTTTTCTCGCTACTATCTAGTGTACCAAACTTCTCCATGTCACATTCGTCTACTTTCCTTCTCTCCTCCTTTAACACATCCCGGTCCTCCTTGTATACCTCCCATTCTCACAGAATGGAGAGAGTGGAAGGTGGAGGCGAACATATAGAGGGGGGGGGGGGGGGGGGGTGTACTTCATATTCATGCATGGCCGTAGTCGTATGACCATAGACCCTCGCATCCCTACAATGCCGGGACGGAGCATGGGGGGTTTTCAACGACCAGGCAGACATTGCTAGCACCCAGCGCGAAGCGCCGTGAGGTATTGGGCGAGTCGCATGGAGGGTGAGCTGCATCCTGCTAAGAACAGCTTGTGAGGCGGACTTGCATATGGATGACAATTTCAATGGGTTAATTTAATTTCCGGGGTGGCCACTCCCTGAGACAGCATATAGGGGGGGGGGGGGGGGGGGGGGAGAGCGGTCTAGCTTGCCTTCAGTCAATTGATCCATACCACCACCCCAATCTGACCAACGCATATAGGGGGGGGGGGGCGGCTCAAAGTCATTCATGGCCGTTAGTCAAGGAGGCACAAGGGGGAAGGGGGCACATAAGGGAGAGGAGGAGGTGTGGTGATAATTCTATTGGGGGGGGGGGGGGGTACTCATGGCATGCCAGTCCATGCATAGCCGTATCTGTACGATAGGGGGGGGGGGGGCGTACTCATCTGCTGCTTGCCTTAAGCCATTTTACCATTGACCGCACATCTCTATCGAGACGGAGAACCGTTCCTGCTCTTAATAGATACACCTCCAACATCGGGCGTTCACTTCGTGTTTTCCATGCATTACATACAAATATGTTGCTTTTGGCGGGCGGGGTGTACTCATGCCATGCATGACGTGTAGTCGTATGGCCACAGACCCTCGCACCCCTACAATGCCGAGACGGGGCAAGTCGGGTTTTCACCGACCAGACAGGCATTGCTTGCACCGTAGCGGTACCGTAGATAAATGTCATAGCGACACCATAGCTGTACCATGGCTTTACCGTACCTGCACCCCACCCGTAACACACTTTATCTATCCATCACTACGAAGCTAAACCATACCGTAGCCGTATCTATAGTCTTTACTATACCGAAACTGCATCGTAACTGTTAAACACCATAGCCATGCCATACCGTACATAATCGTACCATAGTTGTACCACGGGCCAACCCAACCAATGAACCACAGAAAACTCGGCGTGCTCTCCATCCCGGCATTGTAGGGATGTGAGGGTCGATGGTCACATATACGACTACGGCCATGCATGACACGAGTACCGCCCCCCGCCCCCCCCCTAACCAACACCGCGCACACAGAGAGCAACTCCTTGACCGTAGCGCACCGACAGCAACTCTCACCTTGACCGTAGCGCCATCCCTATCCCCTTCCCCTCGTACCCGCAGCCACTCCCCCTCCTCCCACTCAAACCCTTGGTCGACCGACGTCGGCCCGAGCACCCACTGCAGCACCTCCCGCACCCCCTCCTCGCGGTCCGGGCACGAGACAATGTCGCACACCTCTGCCGCGGAGAGGTGACGCCCGTAGCTGGGAGAGTCTAGGTCTGACACGGCCAGGGCCGCCTCCTCCAGTCGGCCGATGTTGCACTGCCTCAGGTTCACCTGCCATGATTGTTGTTTTGGCATTCCAAGCATTTCGAGTTACGAGGGTCTATGTATTACACGTAGTAATCAGAACCCCAGGATGGACCCAAAAAGCGTACCGGTATGAAAAACCCCCCGTGTGTTCACACGCCATATTCGGTTGACGCATGCTACGGTAGAGGCGCACCTGCATACAGGCCACGTTTCTGCCTTCTGAGGGCGGTCACTTGAGGAGCTCTATACTAAAAGTAAGTAAAAAACGATTTTGGAGGAAAATGAAAGTGCTACGTACCCTATGAACAATACTGTACGATGAACATTTATTGCAACGCAAGAATGAAATTCTGACGAATTCGGGGTTAAGGAGCCCCGGTCATTCAGAAACCGTTTCAGCCAAAAAACGGTATACCTCTTTGTATCGTAGCACGCGTCGGTTCTGAGTACGACTGTATGTTCCCCAGTGATACGAGCTGGTTCCAGGAAAAAGCGTAACATTCCACCTTCGGGCAGTAAAACAATGAATACAATGAACATCACAACACAAAGCATACCCACGTGACCGCATCAACAAGGCGAACACATCGGTGAAGCTGGTTTTGGCGTCCGAGCTGTAGTTCGTGAGATATGGGAAGTGTTCGTATTACTTGGGGAGGCGTTGTTGTATAGGGATTTAAGCGGTCAATACTAAAATCCATACGATTCTTCTATCAGCCATAATTCGGCCAATACGTGGAATAATTAGACGCTAGACGTGTTGATATGATCGCATCAACAAGGGGAAGACATCGATCACACTTGCTTTGTTATGCGATCCGTAGTGTGTTACAATAAACGCCTGCTGAATTACTAGAACAATGTATCGAGCTCTTTGGAAACCCTAGAGGGATTATTTACTTTCACGGAAATCACTTTAGCGCCCGGATCCAAGAAGAGTTGGACAACGAAATTTGGCAGGGTTGTTCTTCACGAACATACGAAACTTCGTGAGAACGGCCTTTTTTATTTTTTGTTTTTTTTTCGTCGGTAATTTAGGGTCAAAGTTGCCGAAAAATATATAAAAAAGTTCAAATGTACCTACTTCACCTAAAAAAAAAAAAAAAAGGCCATCATGACGTTTTTTCGTAAGGTCATGAAGAACAACCATGCCAAATTTCGTTTTCCAACTCGTTTTCAATTAAGGCGCAAAAGTCTGAAGCCGAAACGTTCCTGCTCTCGCTGGAACCAGCTCGTAGTATGGAAATAGTAGTGAGAGCGGGGGAGGAGGGGTGTGCCGGGCGAAGTAAACCTCTGACGCACGCTACCTCAAGGTAGGGGTGTACCTAGTGTACTACAGCAGAAGGAACCTACTGTGCTACAGCAGTAGGCACCTACTGTGCTACAGCAGTAGGCACCTACTGTGCTACAGCAGTAGGAACCTACTGTGCTACAGCAGCAGCAGTTTTTCAGAGGCTCCTCGATCGAGGAGCTTTATACTATTATTAGTAGGTCAAAAACTGATCTTCAGGAAAATTGAAAGGCCAACTTGCCCAAAAACTGACTGTGAGAAAAATTGAAAGAACCACTTGATGTACCGATCCAATGGCCTGCTGCAGGTGCAGACAGTAGATGCATCATATTACGGGCGAACGAAAGTTTCCAATTTCGACGGGGCCAACAAAGAGGGTGCCATGGAAATATGGCCGGAAGTCCTTTTTTACTTGGTTACGCTACAGTACAGGACACCTAATAAGAAACAGGAAATCTGGTCCAGGCTGGATTTCGTATTTGAGAGAGGGTGCCTTCCACACTAATTTCAAGATAACAACTCCTGAATTTCTTGTTTTCCTCTAAATCTCAGCAGTTTCTTAATAGGCGACCTGTACTGTACTGCTGTTTATTTCCGCGGCGCAACCTCCCAAAAAACTGTCGTGCTGCGGAAACTCTTACGGCGGAAAATTCTTGCTGCGGAAATTTCTTCGGGCGTAGCAACCACAGCGAGACGACAGAGGAGAGCGGAGCCCTCTACAGGCCGTAGAGCCGCGGCAGAGGCAGCTCCCAGTGTCCCAAAGGCGAGCCGCACGGCTATTCTCTGCTGCCTTGGTAGTATTGCTCCTATTTAACCACTGCGGGATGTCGGGACAGAAATTTCTTCATTTGTCTCGGCTCGAATTGTCTCGACCCGACCGCCCTTGGGTCGTCAAACGCACCCGCGTATTTGGGAACACAGCAACAACAACGACAGAACCCGCGGACCACTATTACTGTCAGCAGCAGTTGATCGGTATCGCAAATCAGCGCAGACAGAGAGCATAGCGGGCCCACCCACACAGCACCACGCGGCCGGGCAGCGGCCGCTGAGGCCGTGCGCGCACCCAATCTCGGATGGAAATGGCTCGCTGGGCTACACCTGCTCTGTTGGCCTGCTTCCTTGATGGTGCGATCCCGTGGACAGAGTCCGCGGACTATCAGCAGCAGCAGATAGTTGACCCATATCGCATCAGCGCAGGCAGAGAGCATAGCTTTTGCCCACCCGAACAGCACCACGCGGCGGATAGCCGACACTGAGGCCGTGTGCACCCAACCCAGTCTCTCGGGTGGGAGCGGCTCGCTGGGCTATAGCTGCTGTGCTCTGCTGGTCTCTCGCGTGCTTATTGTCGTGCAATTCCTTCAACAACAGCAAACAAAAAGCCTCGTGTATACGCACCTCCGAACTCACTTTTGCACTTGGGTACGTACTCAAGAGGAACTGCCTCAATGCTGTACGAGTACGCATAGCAGACGAGTGTTTTTTTAAGATGTATCGGGTCGAGAACAGGACAGCTGTACGCCGAAGCGCAGGCTACGTACATTAGGGGTAGATGGGAGGGTGTGATCGGCGGCGGGCAGGTCCAACGGTGGCTGGTGGGGTGGGGTGTGAAACGGCGAACTCGTGTATGCAGTTGCTGCGTGCTCTGCTTTTCGTACCCAGTGCGTTTGATTAATTTACAGTGCTGTTTCTCGTTTTTCATCAGCAAACCGAACGCACACAAACTTGACGACAGTTATGAATATATTGCTGTGCGAGTTCCAAGCGACAGCTGTAACTATCTTACTCTCTCCCTCTCTCCGTCCTTTCTATTTGCCCGACCCAAGTACCTGAACCAAGCTCCCTACCCCTACATATATTGTTGATGTACTGCATGCGGCGTCCGGGTCGTTTGGCTGGGGCACCGAGCTGTTGGCATTTGCAAGGCGTCAGCTTGCACCTATAAAACCATGGACCTCTCTGCCCGCTTAATTTACGTGTCGTTCAAGTATTCCTTGTGAGCGAGCGTAGCGGGCCGTGGAAACCGCCCGCGGAGCGAAGCGCCTTGTGCATACCTTACCTATACACGGCAAGCCCGTATATATGTACGAAGGTCATAAGGAGTAAGGACACATTCGCTGAACGCTGAACCGTTTCTATGGAAATATCTACTCGGTAAATACCAACATTACCTCGATTACGAATATCTGTTACTATTGTGTTAGTATCGCAATCGAATGAGGATCATTCGCGTTGCTAGTCTCCAGTCTTGAAACAAATTACAAGTCTTTGTCCGGCGTTTTTCCCGCGGGCTCAGGGGTAGTTCCTCGTTGTGTTCAATGTCGTTCACAGAGTTGTTGTGTTTTGGTCGATTCCAGAGTCCTACGAGCATAACTATACACCTGTGACGGATGTAATTACCGATCGACCGCGCCATCGATGGCAGGTTGTGGTTGTCTCGGCGGTATATCCTCTGTGGATATAAAACAGAATAGAAACAACCGTAAATATCTAACTGATGCTGCTGTGCTTAGTCCAGAGTTGTGTATTGGTCGATTCCAGAGTCCTACGAGCATAATAACTATACACCTGCGACGGATATGAATGATCGACCGCGCCATCGATGGCAGGCTGTCGCTGTCTCGGCTGTATGTCCTCTGTGGATATATAGCAGTACATAGAAACAACCGTAGTAAGGCCGTTTCCTATGCGGTTCGATTTCTGAGCTTCAGATTATGGTCCGATCGATTTTTCGTGTGCCCGATCACGGAAAATAAATAATTGCCTCTAATTCCGGTACGAAATAATAAAATGATAAACGGGAGGCAATGGTTTTATTGTTTTGACCAGATTGTACTCCCGAACCCGAAAATAAATAACTATGTTTGGATTTGGTTTTTCAGAAGTGTGTGGAGAGGAGGTTGCGGGGTCAGGATTCTAGTAAAAATCATATTTGCACTCTGAAAGCCATACGAAATAAGTTGAAAGCACATTCATCCGCAAAAATTATTGTTGGATAGTTTACGAAAAATATTATTTTTATTGTTTTTTGGCACAGCATTTTCGTTCCCCCGCATTGTTGGGAGTTCGGTTTTGATGTCTGATTTCGAGTATTTTGGTTTGTCCCAAAAATACTGATCTTTTTTGGCCTAAATCAAATCAAATTTCTCCAAATTTCCAGCCGACCCTTGGATAGATAATAAAGAAACGCACCCATTTTGTCTCCCCGAATTCAGAAAATAAAGGATTAACTCTAATTTTGGTACAAAATAATGAGCCTCCCTTGTATTTTAATATTTAATGTTTCCAAGTCTTTTTATCCCCAAAAGAGCGCAAGTCATCTGATACAGTTCTAAAAAATAGTATGCATGTACCCTGCATGCACGGTAGTATGCAGATAATTCATAACGTCGTACCATGATATCAAATGCATGCATAGGATACAATATCGCATTCTGTATGGTTTTCAATTCGTTCTTGCGCCACTCCCCTAGCCTAGGCACGTCCCGGAGGGGAAGCTTGTATTAATTATGAATACGTACGTACTGCACAAGTAGCTTCAGGAACTGGGTTATGTCAGGCAAATTAAAGTTTTTCCTATCATCCCCCCGTTTTTCCCACTTTATTCAAGTGACTTAATCCGGCTCTGAAGCCTGTCCCCCCCCTGACCAGTCCGTTGTAGCCAGTTGTGTACTTACACCAGTACATTTTTTGCGTATCTTCTTTACTGACGGTCTTCAAAATCCGAACCTTCCCGAGCTGCCTTCAAACTGCTCTATTCAGACCTTCGTCGCCCAGTTGTGTACTGAAAATCAGACATTTTATGAGGATCATTAGGTTCCCCAACGACGTGCAAGATCTGAACCTTCCACGAGCACCCGCTGTCCACTGCAGGAAATATCCGCCACCTGAACCTTTTCCACTGAAAAAAATCCGTGCACCCAGCTGGGTGGAAATTTATTGCACACCCAGATTTATGTATATAGGTTTTACTGTGTACTCGTAGTGCACCAAGAACCCTGATCCCACGACGGTTCGCGCTTCGAGCTCTCGGTTTACGGTTTGCGCTTCGCGCTCACGGCCTCCGGCGGCTCCTGCGGAGGGCTGATTATATTCCTACACCTTGTGGATGGGAGCAGGGTGCCAAATGGGATCAGATCCGGGTGGGATGCTGCAAGCAGTTGTTCGTGAAAATGCGAAACAATTCCGTGCACCCAGCTGGGTGGAAAATTATTGCACACCCAGATTTTTTTATATAGGTTTTACTGTGTACTCGTAACTCGTAGTGCACCAAGAACCCTGATCCCACGACCGACACGAGGGATGACGGTTCGACGGCTCGCGCTTCGCACTCTCGATTCACGGTTCGCGCTTCGCGCTCACGGCCTCCGGCGGCTCCTGCAGAGGACTGATGATATTTATGCACCTTGTGGGTGGGAGCAGGGTGCCAAATGGGATCAGATCCGGGTGGGATCAGGTCCGGGTGGGAGCAGGGTGCGAAGGGGGAGCAGGGTGTTACCGTGCTCCCACCCGGACCTGC
>MEHQ01004328.1:163389-174078 GCA_008828725.1 Saccharina japonica
GGGGGGGGGGCTTCGAGCAAGGTGGATGATAGCTCCCCCCCGTTAGACATGAATAGGACTGTTTTTTTGCCGATGGTCGTTCCTTGGCGTGGTGTCGTGGGGCTGAGGCCTTGTGTGAGCCTGTGATATTTGGGGGGGGGGGTGGGGGGGTGGGGTAGTAAATTTCGGCATCCGCTGGGCACGCTCGAGGTCGCTCCTTTTGTCATATATATGTGTGTTGTGTTTGTAGATGTGTTTGCATCGCGGTGTGGACACGCTTTTAAGCCTGTTTCGTGCGCCAGATATCTGTACGATAGATGGGACACGCTCTACGTAGCCTCTTCGTATGCCATGCGCGCTTTGTTTTTGTCTGTAGGTGTTAAGTTTCAATGGACGGGCTGTAGCCTGTCTCAGCGTCATGTGTGCCACCCCATGTGTTTGTAGATCGCCTTGCAAGGGACAAGCTCTAGTCTGTTGCATCTACCTTGTGTTTGTAGACGGTACCCTATGATATCAATTTACACGCACGAGGCTGCTCGCGTGCCTATGTATCTGTACTCGTAGGTTTTCCCGAGAGCGGACACCGTCTGGCGTGTTCAATGTGCCGGTCATGAGTTTGTGGAATGGCACCACAGTAGTGGACACGCTCTGCGTTTATGTACAGCAGTAGCCTGTTCTTGTGGCAATGTGTGTTGTAGATGACAAAACTGGGCACACGCTCTTGCTCGTTCCGGGTGGCATGTGCCATGTGTTTGTAGGTGACGTCCATCGTCGGACAAGCTTCACAATACTGGTGTGTTCCGTGTGTGTCATGTGTTCGTAGATAGCCCCCATCATCGGATACCCTCTTCCCGTGGCCTCTGTTCTCGTGCCATGCGCCATTCGTTTGTAGGATTCCATCGTATTTTAAAGCATTTTACGAATTGCATCGTATTATAGCCTTTTACGAAGTATTATACGGTAGTTGTTAGGCGGGGACGCGCTCCTGTCTGTCCCATGCGATTTGTGTTTTTTCACGCGTTTATCGATTCATTGCGTTCGTTATTTCGAGTTTTCGTTTGTTGGCGTTTTGTGGAAGGAAGTGTTATTGGGTATAATAATAATCGATTGCTTCCGGAGGAACGCACGATGTTAGCTGACGCTGCTGCTGCTGCTGCTGCTGCTGCTGCTGCTGCTGCTGCTGGCACGTATAAAGGTGCGCGGTTGTCGGCGCCGAAATCGGCTTTGGCGGCGAAGGAAACCTGTAGCCCAAGTTTGATGTAATTTCGTCCCTGCCGCTAGATATGTGTTCTTCAATATGTCCTACTCTTTCTATCCTACTGTAAATGCGCTTGCTTTTGGTTTCCAAGCACTGTTTTCCCCCGCTTCCCTGCGGTAAAGTCCCAGAAACACCCTACCTTACATGTGAACACATAGGGAACAGCACGGCAACGCGTATCGTTTGTACTGTTCTACAGTAATAGTCGATCGCGTCCAAAGGAACGCTCCGAGATATAATACGTAGCTATTCCCTCCATAGGTGTCAACCTAGGGTCTCCGGAACGGAACCTTATCCCCCAGTGGAACACTGCGGTTCTCTGTCAGCATTAACAAAAACTAGTCCGTCCGTCTGTCATACTTCTCACAACTCGTAAAAGGGCCAGGCATGACTCCGCCACTATTTTTTTTGTTATTGTCCGTCATGAGAAAAAAAATACACACAGATAGATCCGTTGCGTTACAATCAAAGAATAAAGTGTGAATCTGCTGCTGCCGCTGAAATGTTAAGCAGATACAATGGGATCAACATCTTGCTTTCTGTTCGGCGGTGGTCACCATCGGTCTCGTGGTGGAAACCGGTTTAACGTCAAGCTCAGCTCTCCAATTTGGTGAAACCTCCCACACGACGGAGAGATCACGATCCATACGTAGGTCGTCTAGATCCTAACCTGCCGTTATGAGATGTTGTGCAGGACCAGGTTCAGGTACTACAGACCCAACCCAGAACATATGTCCTACGAGATCATGCAGATTGTACGGCTCCCATGCGGCAAAATGAGCTAGTTCGACAGACCAGGGATGATTGTATCTGCCCTGAAAGAGAAGTAGAAAATCAAGTGGGGATACCATATAGATACGTACATAGGTGATATATGTTCGACATGTGGAACAGTTATCTCGCGCGAAATCTCGTGTTCCGCCCTGCTGTCTTACTACGTTCCATGGCATATGGCAACTGACTGGCAACCTTGTTATTATGCTTCTACTGCTGCTGCTGCTGTAGAGAAGCGATAAGCGTTGCCGTGCTGTTCCCCAGTGTGTTGGCTAATTATGGAGGGTTGCAGACCTCGGACAGATCATGATCCGTAGATCATCGAATGACACGCGCTACGATAGAGGTATACGGTATACCTTTTTTTGGCTGAAATGTTTTCTGAATGATCGGGGCCCTTAACCCAAAATTGTCGTTTTTTCATTTTCGAGTTGCAATACACTTTATTGTATATACTGGTATAGTTTTAGGCCATGGTATTGTTCATGGGGTACGAGCACTTTTGTTTTTCTCCAATATCATTTTTTGACTTACTATTAGTATAGAGGTCCTCAAGCGACCACCCTCAGAAGGCAAAAACATGGTGTGCACCTCTACCGTAGCATGCGTTGAATAATACTGAAGTTGTGAGAGGTTGTGCAGGAGCTGCGTAGCACATATCCAATCCAGGAAACACGCTCTAGATCATGCCGAATATACCGGTCCCACCCGACAACATGAGCTAGATCATACAGATCATACAGACCATACAGATCAGGAATATTGCTGCCCTGAATGATCTAGATCATGAAGGAGAAATCCGGTATCTGCCCAAGGTATGGAAGGTTGGACCCTCACACGAGGAGGATGCGGCGGAACTACAAGGAACGTATAGGTATCAATATGACGACCCAAACAGCCGTTACATTGCCGCCCAGAATGGTACCATACCACGTACTGCAAGTACGTTTACCAGGTGCTGCGTATAATATAATGGCGACTGGCAACCATCGTGTTATTCTATTGGCATATGGCGAGTACACAAGCGGTGTAAACGTGTTTGGTCGAAGCGCGATCAATCACCACCGCAGCTTGCTATATTTTCTGTGCGATCTATATGTGTGAAAAGGCAGCTACGCTTCAGTAACGTGCCTGGAACAATCTTAACAGTACTAATAATCCCGTAACTACGTATGTACGTACTGCAACAATGACCCAACTCTAATTCCGGTAGTAACACGTACGTCTCCGAAACGTAACCTGGTGAGAATATGAAAGGTAAACCAAAGGGGCTAAACGCATACCAGGTGCCTCTCTGGCCGGCAATATAAGAACCATTTGTACTCCGAATTTAATAGTAAACAGGGCTTATATTTACGGCCACAGCAGTGGCACGCACTAAAATAAAAACGGCCGCACAACCAATTTGTCCTTCACTTCTACGTTCGGAGTTGAAGGGGTCCGAATATTCCCGAGTTCGGAACTGCCAGGACCGATTGCTTCAATGTTCGGAACTGCCATTAATAGGGCTGATTCTTGGTTCCTTCAAGGTTCGAAACGACCAGGACCGATCTCTTCACAAGCGACAGCATCCGCGTTCCGTCTATCATTTTTGTATGCCCCACCTCGCCCCCTCCACCTGCCCGTTGGTCAATCCAAACAACCCCTCTCCTCTTGCGGTCTGAAAAAACGGGGGGGGGGGGGACGCCTCCACGTATCTAGCAACCAAACAAAAACTCTATCATATTGCTCGCAGAGACGACGCACGCTCTCACGCACTCAAAACAGCTGCAGCAGTAGAAGAAGCAGCCTTAACATTATAGCATCCCACCTCCCTCAACCAAAACGGAGCCCTCCCTCTCATCCCCTCAACCACCCCTTGCACTGCCTGCATGCACTCCTTCATACAACACAACACGCCTTAAAAGCTTCGAAACCCCTCCCCCATCTCCCCTCCCCCACACGCCTCCTTCACTTCCCAGCGCGGGAAGCGCGAATTCCAGGCGTATCGACACGGGTGAGCCCAAGGGTGAAGATAAGGGTCTTGTTGATGTATGCCGGGTACGACCCCCTCCTCCCCCTCCCCGAATGTTGGAGGTGTCTCTATTAGGAGTAGGAACGGTGTTCCGTTTCGAAAGGGATGCGTGGTCCCCCCGTCCACCCCTACTTCCCGTATCCCCCCCCGTCCCCGTCCCCTCTCCCCTATACCACACGCCTCCCTCATTTCCCGGCACGGGAAGCGCGCGCTCCAGGCTTATCGACGCGGACAAGCTTGACAGTGAAGAGAAGCGTCTTGTCGATGTAGCCTGGGTTGCTGAGGACGAAGTCGAGCGCTCGGTAACCCGAGAAGGTTGACGGCTTAGGCCCCACCCGCTCGTGCTTGCGGTCGTTGTCCGGGTAGCCCAGCTAGTGGCCCGCGAGCGCAAGGAAGCAAGAAAGCAAGCAAGCGTAGAGGCAAGGAAAAACGCGGGGGTGGACGAGCGTAGGGAGGGAGGTGAGGGGGTTTAGGGGCAGGTTAGCTGATGAACGGAACGCAAGCAAGCGTGATGGCAAGGACAAAAGAGGGGGGGGGGGGGGGGGGGGGGGGGCAGCGTACTCCTTCGTTGCTTGCCTCGATTATTTGCGCATTGACCACGCATCCCTTTTGAAGAAGGAGCAGTGAGAGGAGTAGGGGGGGGTCGAGGACCGGGGCCGTGTGTGCGTGTGGAGACGGCTTCTCGCGTTGTGTGCAATGGGACAGCGATGTTCGTGAAATCGGATTGACTTGTTTTCATTTTCGATCCCTGCTGTGAGCGCAGTCCGCTCAATGCTGCTGTGCGTGTATAGACGTTTCGCACACGCTGGCGTTGTGTACGTCGTGTGCGTTTTGTGGAACTAGCACCAACACCATCAACATAACCACACCACCACCGCTACCACAACAACAACCACAACCAATGCTGTCGCCGGAAGTGGCCACACCAGAAACGGAATACATTCATTGGAGGCTGTCGTCCATATGCAAGTCCGCCCCACAAGCGGTTCATAGTAGGATGCAGCTCTCGCCCTTCATGCGACTCGCCCAACACCTCACGTTTCGCTTGGCGCTTGGTGCAAGCAATCAATGTCTGCCTGGTCGGCGAAAACCCAACACGCTCCGTCCCGGCACTGTAGGGATGCGAGGGTCTATGGCCATACGACTACGGCCATGCACGACATGAGTACACCCCCCCATCTCGCCACCACCACCACCGCCACCCCCAACACCACCACCTCCAACACTTCCACGAACGCGAAAAGTAAACACGAACGTAGGAACGCACCTCGGGAGGTACAACGATCTGCCTCACGCCCCCGGCCTTCATTCCCTTCATCCCCTCATCCAGTCCCGGAATAACTTCGCCGTTACCCAGGACAAACCGGGACGCGGTTTGCTCTTTGTCGAAGCCCCCCCCCTTAGGCCCTTTGGAGCTCTCAAACAAGTTCCCGTTGTAGCCTGTACCCGTGGTGTGAGATAGTCGGAGGGGGGGGGGGGGGGGGTTCAACGATATATGTGGGGGGGCTCCGCTATATATGGGAGGCGTCATTCAAGTGGGGGGGGGGCTACTGGGGATAAAAATGGCAGGAAACGTTGAAACGGAGCGAAGTCATGTTAGTGTTTTTGTATTTAATAGCTATAGCATGAGCAGCATTAGTAGCAGCAGCAGTAGTAGCAGCAGTAGTAGCAGCAGCAAAACTAGCAGTGTAGCAGTAACCAGAATGTTGTATTATGGCATTCGCGATGGATTGCAGAAGGAGTCGGAACTACTCTCTATACCCCTCCGGTGAGCACCGATTGGCACGTTTTCAGGCGCATCTGCGACGGGATTTTTTTGTCACAAGTCCAGATCTTATGGTATTCAGCTGATATTTTTTTTCACTCAGCTAGCAAAGATGAGCTTCGACGAAATCCTCGAGCTCACAGCTGTTGTTTTTGTAATTTTTTAATATATGTTTTTCACCTCCCTACGCTTCCCCTCGCGCCCATTTACCTCTAAATAGTCACTCGGCTTTCGCTTAAAGTAAAAGCGGAATGCTACCGAGGCACACGAGGGAATACGGGTTATGTACGCACGGAGAAGAAGCAGGCCAATCAGATAAACGCAACGAATAAGTGTACCGGTATAGCCTTGAGCACCGTGGGTCAGTCAGGGGGGCACGCGGATCGGAATCCCCGGCGCCGCACTGCCATAGAAGAAGAGATTTTGACAAAAAAAAATCGGAGCGTCGGGATTTCTGCGTACGAATCGAGAAAAAAAAGGTAACGATACGTATAATATGTACGTATGACGTACACCGAGTACGTATATGAAAACGATACGTACCATATTTTGAATACATACGAGTATTATGTTGCTTTGGCCATAGGCACTGCTGCTGCACAGCCTTTATCTTTGTTTGCCGAAATAAAAGTCGGGAAGAAAAAAGAGCCACAAAGTGGTACGATAACGTTTGGTCTTAACAAAATACTTCGATTTCTACAATTATTACGGTGGACCATAGTAAATACTAGTAAATAGGGACCTACGGTACACACAAAAACCATATATTTCCCTATTTTTACTAACAATAATAGGTCCCATTTAGGGCCCATATTAACGAATATAAAATAAATTAAATTTGGGAAAAATAAAATTCAAATTCGCTTTTCATTGGTCAACGCACGCACCAGCACCCCCAAGATCCTAATCTTTGGTGCTGGTGCGCGTGTTGACCAATGAAAAGAGAATTTGATTTATTTGTTTTTCAAATAGATTTTTTTTTTCTTCGTTAAAACGGGCCCTTACTACTGGTATGGCCCTCCCGTAATAACTATAATCAGCTGGTTTGGGCTGGTCGGTGTTACTTGCCCGGTTGCTTCAGTTGCCCCGTGGCTATCATCGTTCTTGCCAGGTGGATACGTATACACGGGTAGCTGGTACGAGGGAACGAACGCCTGCTGTGTTCCCCCTTTTCAGCCTGCGACTTCCGACACCACCCCCGGGGTTTAAAGTCAACCACAACCCCCAAGGGGAACCTTCATCTTGTAAATAAAAAAAATTAAAAAAACGATAGCTGTGAGCTCGAGGATTCCGTCGAAACTCATCTTTGCTAGCTGAGTGTAATACTTCCATCGCGCGTACTTACGGATTTTATATGTCCTCATGTAGGATGCACATCCCGTATGAGGGGGACACAATCTGAGGCTGTAGAATTCAGGAAGTGTGTGTCTATTTGTGGGGGGAGGAATAATTGTATGTACTGCGTCCTTGGGGAGATAACACCGCTTGCTGTCCTTAGTACCTATACACGAAGTATGTATTCTGCTTGGTTTTAGTACACCTCCACCCCTTTCTGGGCTCTCGAAAAGAGGAGTAGAGTCGCGTTTACAGAAAAACAAATGTGCCCCCATTGGTCAGTCGTAGTATAAATAGCTGACCCTGTGAGCGTACGTAGCGCGCAGCGGGGCAGAGCCAGCGCCACAGATCCAAGGTGTGATGCAGGCTACTACTACTACGGAGGACCATAGTAAAAATGACCTACCGTACACACAAAAATCTACCACTCTGTCCCGAAATATAAGCACTGTTTTAATTGAATATTAATACACAAAAGGTGCTTATATTTCGGGACAGAGTGGTATATATTTCCGTATTTTTACCAACAACATTTGGTCCCAGTAAATAGGACCTACCGTCCACACAAAAACCTGTATATTTACGTATTTTAGGTAACAACATTTGGTCCTATTTACTATGGTCCTCCGTAATTTTATACGAAGTGTTGTTTTTTGTTGGTAAGGGTGAGGGCGTGCTGTCGCCTACGCAAATTGTAAGAAAGGCCGTACGGTATGCCTTACTGCTGCCTAGACCTCTCGCTGCTGTTCCACATACGGGAGACCTCTCGACCACGGCGACCAAAAACTGGCAAAAGCTTTGTCGCGCCGCAAAATCGAGCAAAAACAACAACAACAACGACAACAACAACAAAAAGGCCCAACGCAATGCTGCTGCTGTGTTAACGCTGGTGGTGGTGGTGGTGGTGGTGGTACTGTCACTGCTGCTGCTGCTGCTGTGTTAACGCTGCTGCTGCTACTGCTGCTGGTACTGTCACTGCTACTGCTGGTACTGTCACTGCCGCCGTTGCTATGATGCTGCTGCCGCTGCTATGGCCCTGGTGTATCGTTCTCACCGATGGTGTACCCTTCCCAGTCCATGACCACCCTGTCCCCGTTTGTGGCTGCCGTGCCCGTCCCGACCTTGGCATCCTTGAACTGCAGCCCGCTCTCCAAGGTCTCGAAGTCCCTGCGCGAGCCAATTGTGGGATCAAGCAATCGAGAAAGCGAGCGATCTGTAGGGTTAAGTACTGGCAGCGTTAGCAGTCAGCATAAAATATACTGGTTGCGTTGACAGTTATTAATAGTATAATGTACAATGTCTGCGTCAGCATTCAGTATACTGGACATCGCCAGTATAATGGGTTTGAACAAAGGGAATTAAGAGCACTCGACGAGCAATCGAGCTATGAATATCGATCGAACGCGGTGCAGTGGGGTCGGGTCGGACGGGGAGAGGTGGGATGTGGCGAAACGATACATTGGACGGACAGAGCCGTTAGGATTGCCCGTTGCTCATCGATTGGAACAGGGGGGAGGGACGGAAGGAAGGAAGGGAGGGAAGCGGAAGAGTCGCTTTTAGCGTCATTGAGCAATGACGCAACTCTTGCTAAAAAAGACCCCGCGAAAATCAAAACCCCACGCATTCTACATCTTACAGATTCCTAAGCGCGCGTGTTCTTAATCTCGCGCGTTCCAAAATCTCGCGCACTCTAGACGTCGCGCGTTCGTTCTAAACCTCGCTTCTTCTATCCGTCCGGTGTTCTACAAACAACGTCGCACGATCCGTACACCGCGAGGTGTCCAAAAGATCGCGGTCGTTTTGGTTTCTCACGGGTAACGGATGCGCGGCTTGGCAAAGCTCTTGCTCCCTCCGCCCAGCTCCATGTAGTCGGCCCCCTGGGTGTCTCCGTCCGGTAGGCGAGCTCGAGGAGGAGTCTTGGGTGGATCGCGCGCCTCGGCCGCCGTCGCCGCGGTAAGCAGTCCCGCGGCGGACATGGCCGACGCGAGGCACTGTCGGCGGCTGATCGGCTCGTTCGCTCTGGGAGTCTGAGGAAGGCGGGGTGGGGGGGGGGGGGCGGGGGTACTCATGTCATGCATGGAAGGTCTATCTCTAGACTACTGATGTAGCGATGTCCTGCAGCAGCTTGTGACCCACTACGTCGTGAACGCTGAAATATACACAATGATCTCGTAGCTGTACCTGGTACGTCGCATCTTCCAGGTATACTACCATGTATCCTCCGTGTATGATACCAGGTATATACCGGGTATGCGTGTTTTACATGTTATCAATATGTACACCGTAGGCTTGTTTCGTTGTTCGCGTGTTAGCATCGAGAACAAAGGAAACTGAGTCCAAAGTGCATAATGTTCTTATCATAGACCTCCATGCTGTCGTGTCATCATGTTGCCACGCCGAGATGAACATGTTGCCACGCCGAGATGAAGCAATGTGCTATATCGTACGACATCAAAGCGGACTTAGTTATTGGCGTACTGAAGGGTTGATCTTCACACAGCTCGGGTATCCATAACGAGTGCAGCATGTTCATAACGTAGACCTGGTGCTCGTACGAGTACGCCGGTAGGTCACGTTGTCTGTTGTCACCTCAAGATGAGGCAAGCTGCTACGTCGTACTTCGTACTTGTGCACGTCGAAGCGGACTTACCTTTACAGTAGGTTCAGCAGCTGTCACCTGTCACCCGTAACTGGCATCACAACAGCACGGCCACCACCAACACCACTGCCACTAGCACTCTCACCACCATGAACCCTACAGCAGTAACACCAACACCACATGAACTGACACGCACGCACCTCGGCCCGAGCATCAGCTGGTGTGCTCTCTGGAGCAGTCATGAGCAAAGACTGTTTTCTGCCGCAGTACTGACGGTGCGAGCTCCGCACCGAAAGCGGTGCCGTGAAAGCGGAGGCCGGCCCCAGAGAGGCGGCCGTCATGGACAGGCCGAGAACGAAGCAAGATTTAGTCATCAGAATGGTAGGTCAGCAGCACGAAGCAGCTGCAACTGTCCTGGTGAGCAACTCGAGTTTTGCTCATGTTGTTCAACACCCTGATCCCTTACACACCATGCTTCATTATCTTGTGCAAAACCCCGTTAACGAAATGCTTGAAAAATGAAAAATGCTCGTGAGCCGAAGGTGCTGGCGTGCTAGCTGGAGACTGGAGAGCAGGTCATTTTACGGTTGCTGTTGCTGTACGCACTTGCGATCGATGACTTCGCTGTTGCCGCCAGGCCGACTCGGCAACAGGCAGTCGTATGCAGGGCCACCGCAGAAAGGAAACGAAGTTCCTCTACCAGCACCAGTGAGCAACAACAACAGCAAGCGCGGATCCATCATGAGGGCGGCAAACTCACGCCGAAGGTACGCGCGGCTCTAGCACCAGTTTTGCATCGGTCTGTTCCAGCCTAGCGTGGTCTCACCCCTGTGGGTGGCAAGCACCCCTTGCCACACACACACTTCTACCGAGAAGTGCGTGCAGTGTTCGGTGCAGCTGGTGCAGGGCACAGAACAAGTCAGCACCAGCCGTGCAAGTCTCTTTGGGCGCTGTCTAATTTGAGC
>MEHQ01000467.1:0-90459 GCA_008828725.1 Saccharina japonica
AACGAGTTTAATGTGAAGACAACAACAACAACAATGGGCCTTACGTATACCTGGCATATGATGGGCCCTATATGATACCAGGCACCAGGTATTGACGAGAAACACTCCCTGTACTTGTACTGGTAATGCACTAACCGACCTATTATCGGGTTCCATTTGTACCAAACCAATATTGGTCGAACAATCCATACGTGACGTTTCACCACGAACGAACTCCTCTTCCTGCACGTACAGCAGCGCTACGTGTTCGTACATGTCGACGTGTGAGCTGTGAAGAGATACCCAAAAACATGTGCATCGTATACCCTAAGCGGGACTAACACGTTGACCGCCCGCACTTCGGTTGTGCATATCTTACACCATCATCAAACTATTCTGAGAGGTACACCCTGTACCACAAAAAACACTGTAGTACCACAAAAACACAAAAAAAGGGCCCTCAAAGAAGGAAAGCAATTAAAGGTACACGGGACCAAGGGCATCCTGGATGGTTTTCCCCCGGGCCTGCTGTTGTGCTCTCCAGCCCGATCCCTGTATAAATGCAGATCAGCCTCAAGTGCAAAGCCCTCTTCATATCAATTGTGATGATACACAGCGTAATCGGCCACCTACTGCTGTATCCCCTGTTCTTATGTTGGTGCTTTAGTTCTTCGGAAAAGTACGCACCGCGATCCGAAACTCAGAGTACGAAGCCAACACCCGTATGCTCGGAGTCCAAGAAGCACAGGCCGCGAGTATAGCAGCAGGATACAACACAACGAACGCCTATCGTGCCTGATACACAACTGGCAACGGTCGAAGCGTATTTTTTCTTTTGGCAAGAGCTCGACAATACCATTGACGCGAGCTAGTAGACGTCACCCGATCTGCGATGCGGACAGATAATGGCAACTCTAACTCGTAAGATAGAGGGTTTCCACGTAGCACAAGTTAGACATTTTTTTTGGGCGGCTCGTGAATTTTGGGCGGCTCGGTATCGGTATCACGCCGCATTTTGAGCCGCCTTTCTTGGGAAATTAAATAAAATGATTATAAATACGTCAGCTGTGAGTTCAACCGATTGAATAGTAGATACTCAACTTTGCGAGCTGCGTAGAATTTTGACATAAAAAAACAATGTGGAAGTTTTTCAAGAAAGTGTCTTAAGTTTCGCAAATTATACCAATTGCGAACAGGCACACGAGTAGGTACCATACACCCCCAGGTCGTTCCATAAATACACTTCCCACAGCAGTCTCCAACTACCAGTCTTCGCTCAGCGGTACCGTTCCATCGTCGCATCGAGTGGTGTCGGCGGCCCGCGCACGTAGTCCGGTCTACATCGTGCTCGTTAACTGCGTTTGTTTTTGTTCGGGCTTGGTACGAGTACGAGCAGGCTCGTACGAGGCTCGTACGAGTACGACGAGCAGAGGCAACTATATTATGGATTATCGTTGGTGATACCCTGGCAAGTGCACAAGGCTGTGCCTCTCGACGCTAGGCGAGATGATTGGCACCGTGAGTGGTCGTGGACCAGAAGCAGATGGACTGCTTGGTGCGGTAGAGATGTATGTGAAGATATGTTGAACACTGGCGCTTAGGTGGCCAACACAGCACACACAGATCCACAGAGAGAAAACGCAGAAGTCCAGATGACGGCACCTCCTAAGAGACAACCAGGAAAGCTAAGAGCCGAGGCTACTATCCAGAGAGATCCATTCTAGAGACGACCAGGAAAGCTAAGAGCCGAGGCTATCCAGAGAGATCCACATGGAAGAGTAAAGGATACGATCCTACGAGTAGAGAAGGCTACAGCAGTAATTCCTCCGCATACATATGCGTTACTCACGAACCGAAACATACGATGTACAAGAGCAGTACTACTGAACATTGACTCATATTGGCTATGTGCTAATATTTCCATAACACTCCCCCTCAATGAAAGTTGCTCTGAATTGTACCAAACTTGTGATTACAAAGATACATGCGAATTCATTTCAATCCATTTCGTTCTAGTATTTGAATTTGTGTACGTGCTACAGACATTCATGCATTTGCAAATAATTCGTGCTATTGTTTATTGTCCAAACCGACCAATCCTACATGGCTCGATCAACCAGAAATGCTGCGAGGCCTAATGTCGATACTGAAGCTGATTTACACAAACAACAGAGATTCACAAACACACAAACATACAACACGTTTAGTAGGTCGTTTTGTTGATGAAGTCCACGACGTTGAAGTTCTCGATCAACGAAAGTAGGTGTCGAAACTGGTGCTGGTTCAGATGCTTGGTCCCGATGTCGGCGATGTTGTCGTTCGACCGAATGTAGTGAATGGAAATCCTTCCCTCGGACACGAGCTCTCGGATGTAGAAGTAGCGAAGAGCGATGTGCTTCGTCCTTGAGCTGTGCGAGCGGTTTCCGAGTGCGTGTAGCGTTGCCGTATTGTCGCAGTACAGCGGCACTTTCGCGAACTCCTTGCCGAATCCTAGCTCGGTCAGCATGTTCGAGCAGAACACTGCTTCCTTCATCGCCAAGGCCGACGCAACCAGCTCCGCCTCCATGGTCGACATGGCAGTGAGACCCTGTAGCCCCGACCTGGAACTTATCGGTGCATTGGCCAGCATTGTCACGTAGCATGAAGTCGATTTCCCGTTGTCAGGGTTGTTTGCCCAGTTCGAGTCAGAGAAGACGACGAGCTTAAACCCTCCTTTCTTGTAGATGATAGAGAAGTCCGTCGTTCCAGCTAGATAGCGAAGAAGACGCTTCGCCGCCACTAAGTGAACTTGAGATGGCTTGGCCATCGCACGGGTGAGTTGTCCCGTGGCGTACATGGTGTCATAGCGCAGATTTGTGAGGTACATCAGACACCCCACGATGCTCTGATAGGTCTTCTTGTCTTCCGCGCTCAGTACGGTGTCCTCCGGTTGCTCGTTTGAAAGCTCCGGACCGTAGCCAGGTGTGGGTGTAGGTTTGCAGTCCGAAAACCCGAACTTCTCGAGAACAGACTTGGTGTACTCCTTCTGGGAAATGGTCAGTGTGCCCAGCTTATAGTCTCTCTTGATCTCGATGCCCAGCGCGAGCGATGCCTCGCCCATGTCAGTCATCTTGAAACGTTCCTTCAGCTGGCTTTTGACCTTAACAATGGTGTCCTCACTGTTTCCCGTCAGTAGCAAGTCGTCCACGTAAAGTGTCAGGATGATCTTAGCGCCGTCGTGGTCGTACACGTAGACGCAGGTGTCGGACTTTAGCGGAACAAACCCGATCTCGACGAGGACGGGGTCGATGGTGCGAAACCAGTTCCCAGGACTTTGGGCGAGTCCGTAAAGGCTCTTCTCTAGCTGCATTACTAGCTCGCCTCCATCCTTGTCTTTGACTTCAAAGCCTGGTGCCTGCTCCACGAACACTATCTCCTGTAGGCCCGCGTACAGAAAGGCTGTTGAAATGTCCATTTGGTGTATTTTCCAGCCGAATTGCACGCTGATACACAGGGTCACACGGATGGCTTGTAGCTTGCACACAGGCGCGAATGTGCTGCCGCAGTCAACACCAGGCACTTGGTTCCAGCCTTGAGCTACCAGGCGCCCCTTGTAGGTGCCGTCGGCCTTGCGCTTGAACATCCACTTGGAGTTGATGCGCCTCCGACCGAAAGGAACTGCGCTACGCGGGACGAGCTTGAAGACTTTGCGTTCTTTGAGGCTCGCCATTTCGCGTTCAGCGGCTGCGTTCCACATGGCAGCGTCCGGCATAGATCTCGCTTCCTGGATCGTCCTTGGAACACCTGGCTGAGATGTCCCAGTTGCATACGCATACTCCGTGAAGCCGAAGGAGCCGTCTCTGTGAGCGACGTCAGGAAACTCCCCCTTCACGGTGAATGCGTACGACAGACGACGCAGTTCGCTGATTGTCCGCGCGCTTGGTTGGCTGGGTGCAGTTTGGGTCGTTGAAGGCTGACTGGATGAAGATCGCGTGGTCGGGCGTGTCGGAGCCGAATTAGCACCCCGTCCACCACTGGAACCGCGACCACCAGTATAACCTCGCCCACTGCGTGTCGTGATGCCACCGCGTGAAGAATCGCCGCGCGCACCCCGGCCACCCCGGGACGCGGCAGGCCCGCTTGTAGTACCAGACGTAGCAGGAGCCGGGGAAACAATTCCCCCAGACTTATCTTCGGAGGGTTCTGGAACGCCTCCGTCCGGTGAAGATGGGTCAGCTAGATTTAGGTCTCGGGCAGTAGTCTCACGGATTTTCTCGAGGAGGTCGATCACCGGCTGGTCCCCGACGGCATGGTCGGGAGAGAGCGAGTCAATCGAGTGATTGAACGTATAGTTTCGCACATCTCTCACCAGGTCGTCGTGGTCGTCGTAGGTGAACTCCCCACGGTTGAAATCAGCGTCATTCGTCGAAGGGATGCGGGCAGGCGTCTCGATGAAGGTGGCGTTGCGGCTTTCCCGTACGCGACGCGTTTGAGAGTTGTAGACTCGGTACGACTTGCTGTCCATGCTGTATCCGACAAGCCGCCCTTCCCAAGCACGACTCTCCAGCTTCTTGATGAAAGTCTCTTCGTGCACGAACGCCCTGCACCCGATAACCCGAAGGTCCCCGAGGAAGGTATCCTTGCCGTAGAGCGCTTTGTACGGCGTCCCGTTGTTGAGAGCCGCGTGCGGAGAGCGATTGCTCAGGTAGACCGCAGTGTTCAGCAGCTCCCCCCAACGGAACTTCGGTAGGTTAGAGTCAGCGAATAGACAACGCACAATGTTTAGGATCGTCCGGCCTGCACGCTCGTTCGTTCCAATCTGCTGAGGGGTATTCGGCGAGGCGAACTCCAGCTTGATACCGTTGTCGAGGCAGTACTGACAGAAATCCGCACTCGTAAACTCGGTCCCGTGGTCGCCCCGGACACACTGAATGCGCTCTTCGGTAGGGGTTACGGTACCACTGTTGAACAACGCGAGGGAGTCGACGGAGCAATGTTCAGAGTGCTCACGCACTTGGTGCGGGGATATTTATGTAACGGTATTTGGGAGTTCCACAGAGGAAATATGCGTGTTTCTCTGTGGAGCACTTGGCGGTTTGGAGCGATTTCCATCGCCTCACTCTTTATGTACCTACATGTTTCTCTATGTTTTCTCCCCCTTTCTCGTGTCTACGACGGTAATATATATACATCACGTGGAGCCTCTACATCCTTCCCCGACCCAGAGTCGAATGGTGTACATGAGCTTACCCGTCGCGGCGGCCACTCCCAGGTTCTGCATCGGAACCTTCACCTTTTCTGACTCCAACCTGGGGTTCTCCGGGTGGAATATCGTCGCCACCCCTTTCAGCATTGCCTCAGACACGGAGAACAGGTTGGTCCCCAACCCTGGTACCAAGATGGCGCGAACGGAGACGGGCAGGTCGTTCCCACCGTCGTCTTTGACAGTGCCAGAGATGGTACCCGTAGCAACGCCTTGTAGTTGGTGCTGGCCAGCGGCGACGATCGTGTGAGGGACCCGAAGGTCCTGGACGTCACTCATGTAGGCCCGCAACCCAGGTGTGAGCGCAGGGTCGAGGTAGTTGTCGCTCGCTCCACTGTCAACCAACAGCAGAAGAGATGATCCGTCAGAACGGAAAGGCTCCTGAGACGCATCCGCAGGAGTCGCCATGAACGCACCAAAGAGACCTTGAGATAAGTGGTTGCTCTTTGTTGGCGTCTCTGACGAAACGGACGAAGGCGCCGCCGGTTTGGCGTTGGACGCCACCGAAGGTGTACCCGAAGCGGTAGGTGACGAACCAACCTTAGGCAAGGAGGCACCCAGAGCGTTAAAGGAGAAGCCGAACGTGGTCGGCTCGGGCTGAGGTGCTTGTGCCAGGTGAGCGTTCCCGAAGGAAGGGTTAGCTTGGACTGCAGTCTGCAGCATCGCCAGATTCGCTGCCAACCCTTTGAGCTCCTTCAGCTCCTTCTGCTTGTTGCACTCCGAGTCGGCATGCGAGGTGGTGTTGTGGTACGAACACCACTTTTGTGCCGGTGCCAGAGATCAGCCGTTTCCGTCCGCAAGGCCAAGCCGGCAGGGGCGCATCCGGGGACCTGCTGGCCCCCAGTACCACCCCCAAGCTTCAGCCGAATGGTGTACATAAGCTTACCCGTCGCGGCGGCCACCCCCAGGTTCTGCATCGGAACCTTCACCTTTTCTGACTCCAACCTGGGGTTCTCCGTGTGGAATATCGTCGCCACCCCTTTCAGCATTACCTCAGACACGGAGAACAGGTTGGTCCCCAACCTTGGTACCAAGATGGCGCGAACGGAGACGGGCAGGTCGTTCCCATCCGTCGTCTTTGACAGTGCCAGAGATGGTACCCGTAGCAACGCCTTATAGTAGGTGCTGGCCAGCGGCGACGATCGTGTGAGGGACCCGAAGGTCCTGGGCGTCACTCATGTAGGGCCGCAACCCAGGTGTGAGCGCAGGGTCGAGGTAGTTGCCACTCGCTCCACTGTCAACCAACAGCAGAAGAGATGACCCGTCAGAACGGAAAGCCTCCTGAGACGCATCCGCAGGAGTTGCCATGAACGCACCAAGGAGACCTTGAGATAAGTGGTTGCTCTTTGTTGGCGTCTCTGACGAAACGGACAAAGGCGCCGCCGGTTTGGCGTTGGACGCCACCGAAGGTGTACCCGAAGCGGTAGGTGACGAACCAAACTTAGGCAAGGAGGCACCCAAAGCGTTAAAGGAGAAGCCGAACGTGGTCGGCTCGGGCTGAGGTGCTTGTGCCAGGTTAGCGTTCCCGAAGGAAGAGTTAGCTTGGACTGCAGTCTGCAGCATCGCCAGATTCGCTGCCAACCCTTTGAGCTCCTTCAGCTCCTTCTGCTTGTTGCACTCCGAGTCGGCATGCGAGGTGGTGTTGTGGTACGAACACCACTTTTGTTGACCACCGCCGCCGCCGCCGCCCTTCTTGCCCTTTTTCCAGTGCTTCTTCCCGCGCTTAGGGCGTTGCTTCTGCACCTGTTTGGGGCAATCGCGCTGGAAATGCCCGTATTCCTTGCACTGGTGGCACTGGTCGGTGCTGGACGCCACCATCGCGGCTCCACAGCCCGCAACCACGGGCCCAGAAGCATTCCGCGCCTGCTGGTCGATGAAGAACCGGTTGGCCGTCTGTTTGAGTTTGTCCACCGTAGTGAACTCATCCCGGTAGTGCATTTCCCGGATGAATTTGAACTCCGGGGCCTTGGTGAGGCCCGTGAGCATGATGTCCAGGAAGACGTTGTCGGAGACGTCCTCCCCCAGCACCGTGAGGCGACCCTTCAGGTCATACGCCTTGGTGAAGAAGTCGATGGGATCCCCACCGGTGAGATGCCGGAGGTTGAAGAGCTCGTTGTGGCAGGCACGCCGAGCTTCCTGGTTTTGAGCGTCAAAGCGCTCGTTGAGAGCCCTCCAGGCCGCCGCTCCGTCTCCCATACGACGGGTCCCCCCTCCCTCGTGTGCGCGGACTGTCAGTTGTGCGGACCCGGAGGTCGTGAAGAAGAGAAGGGAGAACATGCGACCGTTGGCCTTATCCCAGACGGCGATTGCCTCCGGAGTCGTCGCCGGGCCCGAAGGACGCGCTTCGCCTGCGAGGATAGGAAGGAGCTCCGGCGCGTAGAGGATGATACCTTGCCGAAGCTTGAGGCTCCACTCGCGAAAATCCGGTCCGGAGCATTTCCCGACGTTCTCCAGCATGCGGTTGTACCCGGAGGTCGTAGAGTCCGCCATGCTGGGATTTTGGTTACACGCGAGGCGCGTAGAGTTGAAGCACACGTAAAACGCCCCGAATACCTCAGAAGGTCCGACACGCTAAGAAAACGGTGCTGTGCTACCCGGGGGTAGGCTTCAGTACAGATCGCAGCTTCGTAGCGCGCGACCCACGTCCGTCAGAAGCTCCTCAGCTTCCGCCCGGACCACTGCGTTCCGCCGAGCGCAGCGTGACCGACCGCAGGTGGCGAGGCTGCGGTGTTTTTGGTGGCGGAGTAGCCAGCTCTGGCCCCCACACGGGTCAGATGTACTGGTGAGAGGTGCTACGTGTCTTTCAGCGCAGACTTGCGGCTGCTGCACGGATGCAAACAGGCCGGGTCAGATCCTTAACCTACACACGCACCGATAAAACACGGTCGCAAGGTATATTGGACAGCCCTACCTCGCGTATACTACAACGCGCAGGTATGCGTAGCTGTAGTAGAAGACGACCACAGCGTAGCAGTCGTATCCTCACCCTACACACGCTACCAAGTCGGCACTCAGCACGTGGAAGATATCTTGGATACACTACGCCTCGCGGAATTAAAACGCACAGGCGAATTCGGCAGTCAGTTTTACCACACAGAACACAGTGAACGGCACTCCGCACGCAAACCAACAGCCCGCACAAACCTTGCTGCTTGATCTCGAGAACACAGCAGCACAGAAGCAGCATTCGGCTTTGGTACCGCTCCGTCGTCGCATCGAGTATTGTCGGCGACCCGCGCACGTAGTCCGGTCTACATTGTGCTCGATAACTGCGCTTGTTATTGTTTGGGCTGGTACGAGTACGAGCAGGCTCATGTCATACGAGTACGACGAGCAGAGGCAACTCGTTGCTTGACGAATTAACCTCGTGGTCTCGAGAACACAACAGCAGCAGTCCGCTTTCACGACGCTGGCCCCACAAGGGAAGTTGCTGCTTCGTGTTCACGTCCCCAGGCCTGGGCTGGCATCGCTTGGGACACGGGGGTGGTCTTGCCCTCGGGTGGCGGGGTCAATTCCAACCGCCTTTGCATGTGGCTGTGTGGTTGCAGCAACACGCAGACCGTCTGCGTTGTCATGTGCGCGAGGTACCTCATATGTCTCAAAACATTATGGTACCGGTTTCAAAAGTAGAGTCACGAGCCACGAGAATACAGCAGCAGCAGCAGCGGCTTCCGGTAGGAGGCCGGCCCCACAAGGGAAGCTGTTTCGTGTTGTTAACGCCGCTAGGCCTCTTTGGGCGTCGCCTGGGAGACGGGATGGCCCTGCCATCGAATGGCGGGGTCGGGTTGCGAAGCAAAACAAGCTGGCTGCTGGCAGACACGGGATTTATCACATATTTCGCTGAACAGTCTGGCCGTTGACCTTTTTTTCGAATCGTCGCCAAACTCACAAGCTTTTTTGTTTTGTCAAAATTGCGCAAACTGCAGACGTACAATTTGAAATTGTGCAAACTGCAGACGCACAAGTTGACGTGGAAACCCTATAGTATATGTCGTCCACCACTATAGTACGTGTAGAAAGGGCTGCTCCCCCGCACCCACCCCCCCCCCCCCCCCTTCCCTGCCGTTGCCTGGGTGAGCTCGAACACTGACCACAAGGGAAACCATTGGCACTCGCTACCGTTGCGGTAAGCGGCACGGCACAGCGTGCGACATATCGTGTACTTCTACAGTAAACTACTGTAATAACAGCTGGCTGACTTGATGCACCCGTTAGCTGTGAGGGCTGCGAGGGCTGCGAGGAGGGTAGGATGCCGGAGTCAAGCAGACCGTATGATGCCGACATGGGCCTATTGTGCTTTGTTGAGCTGTTGAACTCGCCATTCGACCGGATCCTCTTGCGGACACGAGGACCTTTCTTCGGGCGCCCAGCCTGATTTTCCACAGGGGCAGGAGGCAACAGCGTCAGATCCGCCGCGAGCATGTCGGAGACGGGTGGCATGACCAGGAAGGCTGGACCCGAGTAAAGCAGCCGATACTTCTGGACGCGGTAGTCGGCGTGGATAAGACCCATGGCCGCATTCATCTGTCGTTCCTCTGTCATTGAACGGAGCGAGAGCAAAAAGAAGGGAAGAAGGCATAGCGCGCATATGAAACGGTTGTCTGAACAAGCGCATAGTGCATAAAAAAGTAGCAACGTAACCATGATGCATTGCAGCAGAACAGTCTGCATACGTGCTTTCAACGTCCGAGTGAAGTATACTCTCGTTCACATCCAACGTTCAAGTGATTTTCCACACGTACAGGCTGGTTCAAGTATACCGCCCAGAAATGATTCAGTAGCCAATGCCCACGCCGTATTATTGTGTTTTAGGCGCCCTATCCGAGTCTTTGACGGGGGGTTTTTTTTTCCCCCTTTTTCGGCAGGTATTGTTTGTTTTGTAATTTCTTTGGGAAATTTGCGAAATTTGGGTCTCAGGAGATCCAAACTTTCCGCCGAAAAAAAGAACAAAAACCGTAAAAGGCTCGGGTAGGGCGCATAAAGCACGTGTGCCAACTTTCAGGATCTATCCTCAAAAAACGGCGTGGACATTTGGACTTTTGTGCGGTAAAAGTTCAAAAATAGGCGTTGCCTCGTAATTACTTAGTTTCAGTATATAATCGATTTTGGGCGTTAAATATGACTGAATATGATCATACGTAGTGAGATCTTCGAATATCCGCCTGAAACTTTGTACAAATATGCCTTGGACCACCTGGAAGCGGATCGTCCAGAAAACAAAATTGGGGGAAAAACATTTCCTACGGAAACGCCTGACTGTTGTTGACCTCTTTTAAGGCCTGTGATTGGTCGGGCCACATTTTCGGCGGTAGCGCCAGTTCTAGGTCCTTAAACAAAAAAACTGGCGATGTTACCCTCTTCCACTGTTCATGGCGGTCAGTATGATACCAAATGTGACATTGGAGTTGCTATTGCATGCAGCATTCGTGACTGACGAAATTTGGGGTGATATGCCTGAACCAGCTCGTAGCATTGAGATGAAATCAAGTACCTACACCACAGCTGCTCCCAACTTCAAACAAATGCAGCGCTTACCTTTGGCGACAGCCAAGACGTGCCGGCAGGGAATCTGGCACCTGGTCGGAAAGGCACAGCTGCACTTCATGGACGGCCCCGACGTTCGATCGCCGAACCGTACAATCACGCGGTTGCCTCCTCCGCGCCTTGTGTCCTTGACGGTGTAGATGTCGTTGCCACAGGACGATACCGCCATCCTGTAAACCAGTCGGGTGGCACGAGATCGGAAGCGTGTCAACTAAACACTGCGACGTACAAGCTACTTGGGCAATGTGGCCCGAGCAAAGTATGAAAACAGCCTCAATATCCATGTTGCCATAATGGATGGACCACCATAGAACCAATATGTACAATACCGATTTTATCTTTTGGCTGATATAATGATTTATAGCCGGGTGCGTACAGGCTTCAATCGTTTAACGACCACTATATATCTTGTGTGTATGTTTCGCCGATAGTGGGGAGAAACCCGCTGCAAAGAACCACCATTGAATCACCCCTTTGACTCGGCACGTTCCGCCTCGAAGGTGTTGATGGCGAAGGGAGTGAACATCTGGTTGGAGTTTTGAAGCAGTTTGGCCCTCGCGCTACACTTGGCAGCAGTACCTTCCAACACGTCCTGAAACAGCTTCGCCGGGGGCAACGATCGTGCCTGGTTGGTAGCACAACAGAACAAGCACGACGAAAGGGGTCGAGCAGGGGCCAATATTGAATACAGCAATACTGAAACCAAGTATACAAGCCGTGACGCCCTAAACGATTCGAGGCACCATGGGCAATGAAATCTGCTGTAATTTTATGGGTCATACCGCTATTCAGGAAATATATTGGGCAACGGTTGCCTGGGTCGTTTATATGACAACGGCGCTTGATATATCATTCCAACTGTATCCAACCTACTGTAGCAACAGCTGAGGTGAATAGCCCTTGCCACTTTGTATAGCTTATGCCTAGCATCCGACTTTCGATGAGTAGGCGCACGAAAGGTAACACAACAAGTCACGACATAATGGTCCAATATGATTTGTCCTTTACAATCCCTTGAGGAGAAGTACTGCTGTGAAAAAAAACTGCAAATGACCTACCATAATACTTCGGGCATCGGTTGGCACATGAGTAGACGTAAAACAGCGACACTATACTCACATGGGCTCCAACCATGTGCATGGTCGACTCGGCGGGGTTGGAAGTGACCTGGTTCAAGATTACCTTGTCCTGGGCGGACGCGTGGTGCGTCCACGTCCCAAGATCTCTCTTCAAGAGTTGCTCGTACGCCAGGTGCTTGAACGGTTTCACCTGCCTGTCCATGACGGACGTGAAGACCGACTCCTTCGCTGCTCGTGCTGCCTGGAAGATTGCGGTGTTGACACTCTGCCGAACATGTTTGAGACGCACATGAAAATTAAGTGGGAAATTGTAACGGAAAAATAACAGTCACTATCTACATAGCCGCGGATGGAATACTGTTTCGATTTTACCAAAAACAATCGTGCCACACATGGCATTCTCAATGAAAGTGCAATATCAAGCAAGCCGTTGAGTTAACGTACTCTAACGCGAAGAACAGCACTGTGCGCCTCGCTGACGAAACACGCAAACACCTATATACATGTGCGTTAGCACTAACGTTCAGTTGGCGCAAACTTATCGTACTGCAAATCAAGCGCAACAACAAGCTCGTCCGAAAAGCATCGACTTAAATCCACTCACCGAGCCAACGGCCTGCCCAAGATTGTTGATGACGTGCTTCACGCACGTCCTGTGCTGAGCGCGGGGGACAACTGTCTTAAAGGCAGCGTCCGAGCCCCTGTGACCGTCAGAGTAAAACGTCGTTGCAGGGCTGTCGAGGAAGGCTGCCATCTCGGGGTTTCGCATCGATTGGCGAAGTAGAAACGGGTAGCTCTCGGCGTCCTTTTTTGCTGTAACTGCCGTTGCGACATGGACGAGTTTGTTGTCGCTGTCCTTGCAGGTGAGAGTCAGCATAACCCCTTTCCAGTCGCCCTTCAGGTGACCGACGTCAACCGCAACGATCTGCCAGAAGGTTACCGGGGTCAAGGCACAGGACACATTCGTCAACGGCGAGATGAGAGACGACGGCCGCGTGCAAACTGTCGCACACGTAGGCAGAAAAGTCCCTTCGTCTTGCTTGGTAGCATGAATGAAAATATGCCCAAGATAATTGGTCCAAGAATACCTCGCGGTCTGGAAACGACATAATCCGTAAAATACCACAGGCTCGAATACTTGTCCTAGGTACGCAATTGATTTACAGTAGTTGTAAGTGCAAAATTGGTTCGAAAGTCACCACAAAAGCCCGAACCAAAAAATACCAGCCTCCGACGAAATAACTCGGATTGGGAAATGTGTTACCGAACAGGCGTACTCGGTACTCGGGAAAATCAGAGACTACAGGTAGCCCACTGCCTAAATGAACACTGACGACCATGAATGCTCAACAAAGCGAAGGTCACCTTCGGCACACTGCTGGCGGCGACGTGAGCAGCCCTTCCCAGCATTTGGAAGCCTCGGAAAAACGGCCCTCGGAGCCCCTCTGGCATGGTCAGCAGCAAATGGTGGGATTGCAAACGGTGGGATTCGAGGTTGGCAGCTGATAGAATGCGATCGTGGTTTCAACGAGATATGGCATTTCATAGGAGCCGTCCTACGTAGATTTCCAAGATTTCAACGTCCCAGCTCAACGACTCGGCTTGGATTCACAACTTCTACTCTGAGATACGTAATGCCTTTGAAATATGACTGGGTAACGGCCTTCCAGTGAGGACGGACTAGGTACTACAGTAGGTATTGCTGTCTGGCATAACCACTTGACCATTACACAGCGCAATCAGTAGCAGACACCTAGCAGGCGCCTGGTACGAGGTACTGCTGTCTGGATAAACCACTCGACTATTTTGTCTGGAAGGGTGGAATAACCACTTGACTATTACACACCCAGTACTACACAGCGCGAGCAGCAGCAGCAGCAGCAGGATCAGCAGCAGCATCAGCAGCAGGATCAGCAGCACAGCAGCAGCAGCAGCAGCAGCAGCAGCATGCAGCAGCAGCAGCAGCATGCTGCAGCACCAGCACAACAGCAGCAGCAGCATGCAACAGCAGCAGCAGCAGCAGCAGCACACCGGCCCGCACACTAAATAGGTACAGCAGTAGATGTACACACGAACGACCTGATTTCAAAGTTAGAAACTGGAAAAATTCAAAAATTCAAAAAGGGTCAGAAACATCGCTTTTTCGAGGAACGACTTGGGAACGACACGTATTTTGTCTATTTTCGAACAGGCTGGCTCGCCGTTCCTTCCTTTGGGTTGGTTCGGAAATTTGAAAATTTCAAATGCCGATAAAAAGCAGAGGGCCAAAAGCAGACACGACACACACAGCAGGTACGACTTTAACCGAGGGCGGCCATCCTCACGTGACTACCTGCTCTACCACGCGCACGGACAATACACGGAAAGGAATAAGACCTCCTACAAGTGCTCATTTCGTGACTTCCATCTATCATCTCAAACTTCTCACCTCTACGACCGCAATGGAACCCGGCGACGCGTCGGAGAGAGCCTGAAAATACCCAGGCAGATCATGATACGAGTTGGCAACCTCGGTGGCATCTGTAAGGAGGATGTTGCTCCGGGCACGCGTGGCGGTGCTGACGGATACAGGGACGCCAGTATCCTGCTCGATTGTCTTCCTCAGCGCCTGCACGCCGATGTCGGGGTTCGCGCTCAGTGTAGCCTTCGCCAGTGGGTCGATCCCACATAGACGCGCGCGCGCGTTTCCCCTGAACAGTTTGTGTGTTCAAAATCAGCGTGGGTGACACGCCACTCATCAAGGACCGACTTCGTCGCGCGCACCTCCGACGTGCAAGCCGCGAACACCGCCGGAGGCGCCTCAGGAACCTGCGACGGATCCTGCTTCGGATCCTGCTTCGGTTTCGGTGGCTGGGCCGTCCCGAAGCACGAGCACTTCTTCTGGCGCCCACCCACGTTCCCAGAGGCCCTGTACCCATGACCTGTTGCCAGATACGCCCGCGCAACAGCCGAACGAAGTTCCTTCGTGCTGACGAACACAGAGCCTACACGCAGGTATGATGAGCCAGACGAGCTGCCCTCTGTGGCCATGGTGCTCGCCCGTCGGAGGTGAAGAGGAGGAGAGAGCTACGTGTGTGACAGGGGTGAACCGGTGTGTAATGTGGAATGGGGTCGAAGCTGCCTTTCTTTCAAGCACCACGATGGCGTTCCATCCCAGCCAAAGTGACGTTCGTGTAGAGGGGATCAATGCATAACCTCTGATTGGGTGTAATGTATATGAAGGCATTTGATTGGCTTAGATATTATCAAAAACGGGTGAAAGCCAAGCACAATGACCATTTACTGGTGTACCCGCGACATTATCTCTCAAAAACAGGTACGATTTTTTATTGACCAATCGCGTGGCTCGTAGGGTGCGTTTTTTACTCGGTTTTAGAGTGTACCCGTTTTTGAGAAGAAAGTGACCGGGTATACCCGTTTTTGGTTATTGCCCTTTTTTAAACCTCCGTTGAAGTTTAAAAATCGCAAATTGTGACAGAACGCCTCCGTAACTTGAATAATACATTATTATCAACTAATAAAGTTAATCTAGGGAATGTGAAAAATTATAACCCGGCTATAATGGCCGTTGGAGTGTATGTATTTACTTCCAGTACGTTGAGATTATAGACCACCGTTTGTTGCAGTTATTTCAGTACGTAAACGTACTATTTTTCATTTCCCTCCTGAAGGTAACACTCCGCTGCACGGAGTGATTGTGGGGTCTGTCCTGTGACTACTTTATAAGCTTGGGTTGTGGCCACGAGTCAATTACTACGTGGATACTGCGGTGCCTGTACTCCAAGTGTGTCGGGGTTCGATAATACGAAAACGCCTGTACTTTGGATTCTGTACTGCTCAAACTCCCAGTACTCAGAATACGTGGGCTTTCGGTACTACTCATTTATTATGTGGACAATGGGCATGTTACGTATGTATGTACAGTAAGTACCGTCCCGCTCATAAGAAGCCAGAAATCGGGCTTAGGCTGACTTTCTTATTTGAGAAAGGGGTGGGTTTGTCCCACACAAAATTCAGTATAATAGCTGTCGACTTTCATATTTCCCCCGTAATGTTTAGGCTGAGTTTCTTGTGGGGCACTTTCTTATGAGAGGGGTGGTAGTGTATGATATCTGCTGACCGAGGTAACAATCTCTTGCCACGTGTCACAACCGAACGTACGAGAAAATCCAGCACACTGTCTACGTAGAGTACAGTATCGAGCAAATAGTCAGTACAACCATCACATCGCCTATCATACCGTCATATATATATGAAAACGATTAAAAATATCGATGTTGGTCGTACATATACATTATTAGCATCCGTTGTATGGGTGGCGCTCAAGAGAATGGAGACGGGGGGAGGGGCGATTCGTAGGGAAACCGCGGCGGGCGAAAACACGAAGGAGACGGCAGACAGGGTAGCAAAGGTACCAGATCGACTATTTACAGCTGATAAAATTCTGTACGTCCGAACTATGGGTATAAACCTGCCTCGGCTGCCTGGAATGTGGTTTTGGTGTGCTCCGGTTGCCTGTCCTTTCCTGTCGTTCTTAGTCTTGCTCTGTTTACGTTGTTTTCCATTCCATTTCATTTCGTTTCCTCTGGCAAAAGCATGACCCTTTCTTTCTATATTTGTGTCATGTTTCTGTTTGGTTTTTTTATTGTTTGTTGGTTTGCTTTGTTTTTTTTCTATTATTCATGTTTTCCTTTTCGCTTTTTCTCTTCTTTTTTACTATTTTTGTTTCTTTCGTGCACCTGGATTGCTAGCAGGGGGGTCTTGCCTGTCGTATGGGGCATTGCATTGTCTGTTCTGCTTACTGCACTGCGTAGTAGGTCATCTGTGTCGTAGTTATGTGACCACAGAGCTGGTACTGTACCTCTCCAGGATGAAGAATCAGCACAGACACTGGGTGTGCTGGATGTCGACGGGTAGAAAGGAATGTTCTATGTGAAGAACACACACAGACACACACGAGCACACACAAACACATACATGTATCACTACAGTAAAAGGATAATGTCACATAATAATATTTATATATATATATACATACTACGACCTGGTACGTCTTTCTCGGTATATTGTAATACGACTGCTGTTGTATGTATCGTAAGATACAACCACCTGATAAGGTACGTAGGGCATGACATCACAATCTGGAATGTGCCCTTAATTTACCGCTTGAAATACTTGTGTACTTCTTGTTTTTGTTTTTGTCAATTCCGTTTATAATCTTCGCCCGTCTATTCTCCCTCCCTCGTTAGCCGACACTCAGATCCGGGGTCACTAAATAGGCTCTTCTCCCCCCTTCCCACTACCGTACGTGCATTGCATTTTTATCGCGAGAAGATTTTAGCACTTTCTTCCCTCGTCAACTCTCGTCGAATTGCGCTTACTCACGCTGTAATATGCGCTCTCGACAGTTAGTTGGTGTCATTTGAGAATACAAATCTCCATACATACGGAGACTCGAACCCTCGACTTCCAACTCAACGGGCTCCGTGGTTACCTGCTGAACCACCCGGGCGACCGGCATACATTGTATGGAGAAGTATACTTCATATTATAGTACACATCCACCGAATACTATACCTGGTACTATTTACGAGCATGCCATCCTACAGGTAGTGCCGTCAACCAAAAGCCAGACCAACTTAACCAACACCTACCTGTGTACCAATGCCCCCAAAAACAACAACAAAAAACAAGGCCTTCATCGGGAAAATTCTCGTGGATTCCGAGAATCGAGGTAAATCAACTATATCATACTCGTCGTAAATCAAGGAAGAATAAACAATGGCTAAATCAAGGAAGAATAAACAATGGCGAAAGCATCACCACAAGAAAGACCAAATCACCGCGAATCGAGTGACTGCGGGGTTTTGTTTTACTAAGTAGGAACCGCGGTATGGCCATGAGATTTTCACCACGGGAATTTGGAAGCAAATTCTTGTGGTGAATTTCCCGTGTGGCTATACCGCGGCTGTTCCGTAGTACCAAAAACAAACAAAAACGCTTTCATTTGATTCGCCGTGGTTAGGCATTTCTTGTGGTGCTTTTGCCATTGTTTATTCGTCATTGTTTTGTTTGATATGGTTGATTGACCTCGATTCCCGAAATCTTCGGCAATGTTCCCGAGGAAAAAGGCCCTGACAAAAAACTCTTGACACAGAGAGGGAACCACATATATCTGACCACATTTGTTTCCTGTAGGACATTAAATAATTGTGCTGTAGCTCCGAACTTTCCCATGTATCCAATATTTGGCTATAGGCAGATATGAGCTCCTTGGTGCACTCGCGTAAGTGTGCCAAAGCGGCAATAGTTTCCGTGCCCTGCTTCGATGCCAACAGCGTCGAATTTTTTTTGAAAATGTGGTTCCAAGCGCTTGAACTTGTGCATTCTAGTACTTGACGTAGCCGAGTACAGTATGTTCGTTTCCTGCCGTCGAAAGAGCAGGAGGAACGCTCAAGGAGCTAATCGTACATTACATTTTCAGGACATATCAAAAAAGCACAGCAGTGTACAGGACACCTGTTAAGGAGAAGGATAATAAGAAACGCAGGGTGAGATTTAAAACAAACATGAAAGCCACGACGCTGGTTCTTCGCCGCATAACTAGAAAGGTCTATTACCCCCATGGGGCGAAGCCCCGATGCCTTCGAGTCACTCAGCTGCCTGCCCCTGGTGGGCGCGAGTAATTATTTTTGTTTTTTCAGCCAAGGGCGGCAGGGGATCAGGATGTCATACACCTAACCCCCCCCCCCGAGGGCTAGAAACACGAATATTTTACAACGAATTTTGTTTTTACTGTATCCAGGTGTATGCAGGGTGTATCAGCGTATGTGCTTCGTGTGACAGTACCGGAGAGGCGCAAAGCCTCACATCGAATGCAATAACGTAACATGACACCCACCCAACATCCCTGGTGTGACAAATGATACCTGGTATGATTGTTCTGCTTAGCTGCTTGGTCGAGGCTTGGTGGTATAGTGCATGGTCATGTGCTTAAGGGGCCCCTTCGGTCATGATGAAACACGAGTACTCGAGTGATGGAAACTATACATTTTTCGTTTTTTTTACAGCAGCAATACTATTTCTGGTATAATAACACCATATCAGTAGTCCTTACGGAAAACGGCATAGCTCCGGTTCTGATGCTCAGATATTCGCCCGTCAAACGTATAACTTGTTCGTTATAGTCTCTAGGAGGTATTGGTAACCCTTACATCTGCAGAGGAGGGCAGGCATTGCCGTGTTTGCATCACGAAACATGAGTGCTCCGCAGCAAGATTTTGATCGTTTCGGAGCTCCTGTTTGGTGTCTACACTCTGGTGGGGCCACGTAGGACGCTACGGGCGGTCGAACTAGAGGCCCAGGTACGTTCCCCTATTAGTGCTCGGCGTCCTCGTCGAAAGTCTGAGTTAAAACAGTATCAGCAGCCGGAGAAACTGACATTTTTCAAATTCGTCTTGGGTACCAGGGGTATGGCGAGTCGTTTTCGAGTAAGAGGCACTTTTCGTGACGAACAAGGTGTGTGATCGATATGCCTCCCGAGACACAAATGTTGGCCATGATCTAGGCTCTCTAAACCTTATCGACGGGCGAAGATCTGAGCATTAGAACTGTAGCTATGCCGTTTTCCGTAGGGAGTACTGATATGGTGTTATTATACCAGAAATAGTATCGCTGCTGCTGCAAAAATATATATATATATATATTTTTCAACACTCAAGTACTCTTGTTTCATCATGACCGAAGGGGCCCCTTCACGGACATACCATACAGGCATGTTTTTACTCTTACTTCAACCTAGTCTTGCCGTTTCACAGCTTAGCCAGGCATTCCGTGATGTCATGTGTGAGTGTCGAACAATGGTTGGGATCTCTCCGATAGTGGCGTACAGGACATGTACAGAAGCAGGTGGGAAGGCAAGGCGTCAATGACACCAGGCGCGGTCAGTGGTTGGTTCCTCGGATGGGTTCTCGATGCAAGGGTTTACACAGGTGTAGAAGATACCTGGGGTCCATCGATATATCTGATAATGAAGGAACCTACGTTTTGATCCAACCAACAGGCAGTGCTTATCCAGCCGACCCTGCGGATCCCACGGATCTTCGGGGCCTTCTGGTTCCCCTTCGAGCGAGGCCATAGCTCGTTTGTACCGCTCACTATCCTGTTTCGCTGTCACTACGCAGCTACGGCCAATAGCTCGAAGCGCCACCGAGTAGTATTGTAGTGCTCTGGAAGGCTTGAATCAAGCAGGGGGGGGGGCAGTGTCAGGTACCCCACCCCCCTGCCGAGAGGGTCGAAGTTGAATAGTTCGACGTGGTGTGTCGAAAAAACAATTTTCCGCCCTTGTTTCAGCTACAATTATATTCTCAAATTTAAGCCCGTATAGGCAAGGAGCATTGCAACACTCTGCTCTGGCTGCTGCCATCAGAGTGCACGAATAAGGTGCAGCCGGACGATTCAGAATACGGGCGACTGGTCAAGTTGAGGGTGGGGACGGCCCTTGAGGCGTGGTTGAAAAACGGCGACAACGTGGAGAAGTGGGCCACCAACAAGTTGTTTGCCCCCGCCCGCCGGGTCTTGCTGGCGAAATGGGTGGGTGAGGCTGTCGTACAAGTCGATTCGGACCCAAAGTACCGCGAACGCGTGTTCGAAAAGGCTGGGCTTACGATGAGAGCGGATGGTACCGACAGAGACCTCGACAACTTCGAAGGTCATGACGGGCCGTGCACGTTCCTGTACGCGAGTGACGACAAATAACCCAGGGATGGCGTGCAACCCTTTTCTCCAGCGGACAAAGAGCACCCCGAGAGGTACAGTGACGTGGACGACGAGGAAGAAACGGAGGGTGCTGACACCAGGCGAGTTCGTCGATCGGACAAGTTAGCTAAATAAATACAAGACACCAATAAGAAACAGGCTAATAGGAAAGCCAGGCTGAGATTTAGAGGAAACGAAGTAATTGTGGAGTCGTTATCTTGAAATTAGTGTAGAAAGCACCCTCTCTCAAATAATAAATCCAGCCTGAACCAGATTTACTGTTTCTTATTACTGTAGGTATCCTGTACTGAATGCTTGACGACGATGATGGCCTCGACGCTGGTGACACAACACTGCCCCCGGAATGCCCACAGGGTTGTGCCCTGTCCCGCTCAGCTCCTCCTGTCCTTGATTCATCAACATATATGCTATATGGTACGTGTACCAATTGACTCTGAACCACATAAATGTATCCAAGAACACAACAAGCAGTTATCGCTGTGTCTCAAACAATCGAAACATATCATCACCGATTCGCAACCCATGACCTTTCAGTCGTATAATATCGTGTTTCGTATAAGGTTCGAAGAGACCAAGCATAAAAAGACAATAACGGTAAAGTAGAGCTACCAAAGCGTATACCCGTCCTAAACAACTACTATATGTAGGTTATCATTTTTCCAGCGTACAGTAGTACTAGCACCAAGCAGCGCGCGTCAACCGGGCTACGGCAATTAGGACGCGGGCTGTAGAAAGCGATTCTGGCCATCTTCAACAACCCTAAATTCCTATCTCAGGCCGGCATCCATCAGCCTTGTACTGCAACTCCCAAACCCCAACAAGCACCAGCGTACCAAGTATACGATACTGACTCCGAGTAAACGCTCGCTGACTAAGAACGCCCTGGCCATAGTTGCGCGTTACATCTCACTGGGAGCCATACGAACCAAACCCAACCACACTAGAAAACAAATTGCGAAGAACAACGAATAACGTACGTGCCTTCGGCGAACAAGAAGCTGTGTCCTGTAAACGGGGAGTCGTCTTTGTTTGACCTCTCGCGTTGTCTCTCTCGCCTGGGCTTGGTGAGACGAGGACCTAGCGGCTCCTCCCCTCGACTCGCGAAGGTGCTGAGCATTATTACCCTTCCTTCCTCTGCCATTCTTGCTTCTACCTTCCTTCCTCTTCGCGGTGCTCTCCTCCGTCTCCTCAAACGCAAAACCACATCATCCCGAAACAAACCGTTCTTGCGAGCAGAGCTCCCAGTTGAACTGACGAACCCCGCCATGATGGCCGTGGCCAAGGCGACGGCGAGACCATCCCCGGAAGCTGGTGCTGCTGCTGTGATAGCAGCACCGCCGGCGCCTGCTGCTGCTGCTGCTGCACTGACGACGGCAGCGGTGGCGGTGTCGCTTGCCGCTGCTGCCCGAATCGCTTCTCCATTAACACCAGTTCCTGCTCCTCAGCGAGCACCTTTTTTTGTTCCTCCACATCCGACCCGTGATCTCTCCCCACAACCACCATCATATTATCCTGCTCTCCAACTGGCGCTTGTGGCTCCTGCTGACACTTCTGCTGCGCAGGCGGTTGTTGCTGCTGTTGCTGCTGTTGTTGTTGTTGCTGCTGCTGCGGCAGCGGTGGCATGTCCGGGTCTATTCTCATTTCCTTCTCCTGCTTTTCCTGTTTTACCATGCGACCTTCATCCATGAAAATCAAGTATAGCTCCTCAAGCTCCGCCTTCTGTTCCTCCATGATTTCCTCGTGCTGCTGTCCTTGCTGGCGCCGTTTCTGCAGCTGGACCGATATTCCTACTAAAAGTCAGGTGAGCGTTTATTTCGATAAACGATGACGATACGATAAAAGATGAAAGGCCGATACGCCTCCCTCGAGAACAGATGATACAGCATGAAACAGCAGTATTTACACCAGAATAATACCAAGACATGAACTACTGGATCGCCTCGTACGCGAGATCGGCTCCAGACGAGGACAGGGACATCAAGGCGGCTTCGAGGTGCCTCGAAGAAACGATGGTGTAGAAATAGGTATATATATACGTGAGGTGCCTCCAAGAAACGATGGTGTAGAAATAAGTATATATATACGTATGTTATCCATTCATTGTAGAAAAATATATTTTTTAAATGTAATAATAGCGAAAATGATGGCCGTTTCCCATCAGAGTGGATACACGACCGAACATACCGCAGCAGGCATGTTTCCACCCAGGCAATCAAGCACTGACAACACACCACCTAAACTAGGATGCTGCCGATTCCCAGTACCAAAAACTCTCCTACGATGCTGATACTGAATCATACATGCGTGGTTTACATGGACATACTGCCGATCATGTAGACTGCAACCGCTAGATCTTACATCCCCCCTGCTTCGACAGCAATGCATATATCTGAAACATGTATCCCGACTCGAAATAATAAGTTCCTTATTTTTCCACCATGCGTATATGTAAACAGCCGAAGGGCTTTCAGCCGACCGCCAGAAATCGCACACCACCATATATATTCGGTTTTAATTCGTCAAAGTGGGAAGAATACTAAATAGTGTGGATGGGGGTGGATAAATGAAATATTTTATTACTTGAACGAACGTGAAATAATTAATGTAGCAAAAGGGGGAGAACAATATGAAGGAGGGAAAATAATAGGTTGTTCGTGGTATGGGGGGGTACGTACAATTAATCAATTTAGCGAAAGAGGGAAAATAATATGGACGTGATACAAATTCAAAGAAGGTGGTGTCGGAAAATAATAACAACGTAGCCGGAAATATAAGGTACGTGAATTTATGATATATTGATACGCCAACGTTTAATATATCTACGTCCATATCAGTATATTCGATATGGATGTGTCCCAAATGAAATGTGCGTACGTCAGTGTCGAAGGTGGCATTTTGTTAGGAATAAATACCACTCTGGGCGGGAATATAAGGACCTTTGTATATTCACACGAAAAAAATAGCTATCCATATATTCCCGACTAGAACCCTATCTTCCCCACGACCAAGTGATACTCTTTGAATATTCGACACAAGCCGGGTAAAGCACCCCCAAAACAATAATCTAGAATTGTACCACTCACTGCTGTAGAACGCACCCCTTTGTTGAGTATCCAATATCTCAAGCTTGTCCCGTCGACACCAGGGAGGTGGCGATGTGCCGATGAACAATGCCATCGATTATGTTGTGTGTGCGCCCTTTGTTCCGGGAGAAACAAGTCGCCGGAACCCACCCGAGCGTATGATATCCCGCTAGTCATGCGGTGACACGTAGCTCAAAGTGAAAACGATACATAAGTCCGCCGAAGATCTTGACAGAGTGGCGAAGTAATGATGTCGTCGCCGTACTCGTCCTTGATCTAGATGAGACCAGGTACATGTTGGAGAACATTCAACGTGATGTCAGCTTGACGTTGAGCTTGGCTGTGCTGATGTTAGAGGTTGCAGCTAGATGGTGGATGACCAAGAAGAGGTGTGGCGGACGCTGGCAAGACAGGGTGATCAGAAGGAGGGGAAGCCGACTGGAAAAGGGGAGGGGGGGCGCCAGCATGCTTTTCCACCGTGTGCACCAAGTATTAACTTGGCCATTATCACGACACTATCGACCGCTTGCAGCGTGTAGGTATCATCCTGGTCGATCACAAAAATATTTCGATGCGAGTACTTGTAGCGAAAAATAATCGGCACCTTCCTAGATCGATGCAATCAAATCTAAAACTAGCAACCTGACCAAGAACCCAAGACACAGTTGTCAGGCCTCCGGATTCTAGGCAAGCAACCTGGCCAATAGAGCAAGACAGTACGTAGAAGTAGTAGTCGTTACTTGTCACGTAAGATTGCGCGGTATTCATACCACCAAACACGTTGTTGACGACACAACACAGAAAATACTGTATGCCACCGCGTATGGTTGTGTTGTGCTGCTATTATTATGATCGCCTTTGCCATCCGACAATGTGCAGCATGAGCTTCAACGTTCATCACTCAAAACGTTCCCGAAAGCAGAAAACCACGGAAAAAAAGAAAACCTATGCTCAAAGTCGAACTTCCTTCTATGCCCACTTCCCGCTAAGCTTTATCAACAATACTCCATTTTTTGTCATTTTACTATCCATACAAAGGTTTATATAATGGCGAGGGGTAATACCACCGCAATAATGTATCGCCAATCACGCAACCCGGCCGACCACAGTAAAAATACTCGCACGGCATATCTGCAACCGTTTACCATGAACTCATGATTTCCCTGCGGAAATAAGTTTATTGCAATGCTACGACAACCCAGCCCCCGTTTGGCAGATTCATCAAAATCTACGATACAACGCCGTGTTTTTACATAACTTATACTAATCCGAGTCATTATTTAGTTTCCATCTTCGAAGGACACGGTATACAAGTTAGCGTTACGCGATGTAGCACGCACAACGACTGGTCTTACATGGATTGCCGATACAGGAACGTTCGAAGAAGGAGATCATCGGTCGTAAGTCAGAACGATTGTATATACTAGTAAGGCGTAGGTAAGCTTCCTCGAGCAAAAGCATAAGAGAACGCCGCTGTAGGCCGATCAGAAGAATGACCCGTATTAGAGTAATTGCCACCGTGGTGCATGTCGCCGAGAGCTGAAAAATGATGGCATGGGCATCCTTTCACTTTTATCTTTTTTTTTTCTCTCTTCTCTCCTCTTCCTTTATGGCCCGCGAGTGTCAAATTTCAACACCAGCCAGCCAGTCCACTTTCTAGCTGCCGCGCTACTGCCAAGGTTGTACCGACACATTACCCCACCCGCATATGAACCCCAAATCCCAAATCTCAGTGAGGTACGCGTACCGCAGGCAGACGAAATGACAGCCGGTCCAGACACGAGATCATCAACCAAAACAAAGCAGACTCGTAGTGAAATGCCGCATTGTGAATTGAGGCAACAGACGAAAATAACAAAAACAAGAGCATGATCCCGAGGCCAGCCTTCTTGGGAAGTCAGAGGGAATAATGAACGATAAAACATGATGACCACAGCAGAAACGATCCCTGCGTGGTTGGGGGATGAAAATGATTGGTGTTCGACTTATGCAAAAAAAGGAGTCGTACGGCACGGCCGCAAGATGGTCCACAACTACTGTTGGGTGGATGTTGCTCGTGGACGATTGATATACCAAACAAATATCATTGTTCGGGCCGCTACATCAACACGCCGAAAAGGCGTTACGCATTCATTAGGGAATTGAAAATCTGCCAACACATGCAATATGGAGGCAGCAACAGCACAGGTAGGCTTTCGACTGCTGGTAGTCGTAGTCGAGCCTGGAACCTTTTCAAACGGTCTTCAACCTCCTTCTTGTCGTCGCCAGCAGTGCCAAATGTAATAAACACTGTGGTGACGCGCCCACCCCAACAAATACAAACGTTTGCATCACCACAACTACGAAACCCGTCCCGGCACACCCTCCGGCTCACAAGAGGCAGGCTCAATAGACATAATGAAGTTCGACCAAGAAACACTGCACCACATTAAACCCTTCCTTCCTCATGCACATCTTCCTGGCATGCAGCTTACCCTCACAGGTGCCATAGCGAAACACTGAATTGCTAAAGTAGACGTCCACCGCTCGAACCCGAATTGGCACGGGAGCACGAGAAGGTGCCGTATTCAGTGACATATCGGGGGATTTGTACCGCATTAGAGTAGTATGCATCTATACGACGAGTATTTATAGTTATGTTTGTGAAATTTTCGCACTTTTCGCAACTGTTCTCTCCGCGCGAGCGCTTTTCGGCAAAACGCTAGGTACCCCGACACGGGAGGCCCGGCCGGACACATTGGTCGAGGTTTGGGCTCGATCCGAGCTCTGTGGCTCGCGTGGCGGGCGTTCAAAGTACTTTTTCCCGCGGGAGTGGATAAGCCGATTTCCCGGGTTTTCTGCATGATGCCGTATCTTTGTACGTACGTGCCAGTAAATAATAATGTTCTTTTTTATTTTTTAGATTTTGTCTGTTTTTTGCTCTCTCACATGCGCACAGGCCAGAAACATGTACTCGTACCAGATAGACAACAGACAACATGCACAGGGCACGGCGATACAGCGTTGCCGCCCACACCAGTAGTAGGGGAACATCGTGCGTGAGTGGCACATCCATCTGCGCTGTATTGCTGTGTGGCTAGCTGTGTCCATCGCAGGAACCTGCGGTCTAGAAACCTCACCATCTGTCTACGTACCTTTTTTCTGTTCTGCTGCTATGTGTGACAGACCCAGGCTTACTATGACAGGAAATTTAATGACCGCTTTGAATAAATAAATAGGAGTACCTCAACTACTGCTGTCCTTATATTTTCCGTTTTTTTGTTTGTTGCCTGAAGCTCACTCCAGAAATCCACGAGACCATGCAACGAATACGAACAACGCCACAGCCCCGGCTAGAAGCACAAGCAGCAGACGTGCCTGTGGCGGGTCCACCGTATACTGCTGTGGTTATTGAGTATAGTGGTTGCTTTATGCAGGCTTGCATCCGTCATCAGGCTTCTGCTGCTGCTGCTTGCTGCTGTTGTGCTTGCATTGTGTATTTGCGGTGTGCGACCTGTCGTGCCTCTGGCGCGCAACGACAAATAATACTGCTGTACCACTACATACATGGAAAATGTATTTTTCAAAACATAGTCAAACGGTCAATGTGTCCGATTTCAGGTTTGAAGGGTTGAGTTCGATCCTTGGCGATGCCTTAGTATACGCTTTTTTTTCTACTTTTTTGTTTCTACTTTTTTTGCAATGTACGTAACAAAACCAAGCGGGTTTCTTAGGCAGGGAGAGTTCCAGCCCTTTCTTCGGTGCATCCTTTTCTGCTTCTTCTGCAAATATTATCCCACCACTCCTATACATGTGTCACGTGTGCGTGCGTTTACGGTGTGTGCCGTGTGTCATGCGTGCATGTATGTGCAGCGTATCACGCTTGGAGTATTTTCAAACATTTTTTTGCTGGGAGTCCTCGGTTTTGTGCGGGATGGGCCTTCCTTCGCTTGAGCTCCACAACAATTAAATATTGGCAAATACGTTTGGCGGGATCTCTAAGAGTCAATAGCAAAGGTTCCACCATACTCCTGAGTATGTTCTTTATCCCCAAAAATACAGGTGCAGCTCTAAAAAGGTCTACATTCATGAAACGTAGTAGTACCAGATATTTCATAGCGTCGTGTTTATGTACTACGAATTGAATACAATATGGTATGCGTATGATGCAATATCGCATGCTGTTGTATGGTAGTAGGTTTTCGATTCGTCCTTGAGCCACTCCCCTAGGCACGTCCCGGAGGGGAACCTTGTAAGATAGTGTAGCTGTCGCTAGGAACTCGCGCAGCAGGATATTATTAGTAACTGTCGTCAGCTTGTGTGCATTGGTGGGGAAAACATCAGGAAAAAAACGTCAACGACTTGCCCCGAAAACCCCCTCTGCACTCCCGTCAGGCGGTACGTTTACAATAGAAGTACATAAAAACACGACATTCCTATCATTTGTACGTGTAGGGTAACAGATAGTTCAGAGGCCTGTCATCATGAGGGTCATGGCTTCGAGACCCGTATACAAGAGTCGCCTTTACCACAATTCTGAATTGTTATATACTTTAGACCCTAACCCTAACCCCAACCCTAACCCTAACCCCAACCCCATCCCCGCCCTGACCCTTATGAGCTTTGTCTCGAAAAAATCAGGCGTTTTTTTTGTCTTGAAAAATTGGTCGACCACACTAAAAGGTATATAATAAATTATTTCCCGATTTCCATACTTTATCCTCGATAATAATTTAGTGGTGCGGTAAAGGCTACTGGTGAAAAATTGGTCGACCACAATAACAGGTGTATAATATAATATTCGCCGATTTCTATGCTTTATCCTAGATAATAATTCAGTGGTGCGGTAAAGGCTACTGGCCTGAAGGGAGTGCAGATGGGTTTTCGGGGCACGTCGTTGACGTTTTTTCCTGATGTTTCACATAAAAAAAAAAAAATCAAGTTGTATACCAGTAGCCTTTACCGCACCACTGAATTATGATCTAGTATAAAGTATGGAAATCGGGGAATATTTTATTATATACCTTTTAGTGTGGCCGACCAATTTTTCAAAACAAAACAAAACGCATGATTTTTTCGAGACAAAGCTCATAAGGGTCGGGGCGGGGACGGGGTTGGGGTTAGGGTTAGGGTTAGGGTTAGGGTTAGGGTTAGGGTTAGGGTTAGGGTTAGGGTCCTAAGTAGTGTTTTCGGTGTTTTCTACATATTCGGTCTCATAACACTGGAACCACACGCCGGCCACAACCAAGTCCCCGATTTATATACTGTATCTTATATAATAATTCAGAATTGCGGTAAAGGCGACTCCAGCTAGGGTTAGGGTTAGGGTTAGGGTTAGGTACGTTTACTATAAAAGTAAATAAAAACTTGAGATTGCTATCACTTGTACGTGTAGCGTAACAGGTGGTACAGATGCCTATCGTCGTGAGGGTCATGGTTTGGAGACCTGTATAGAACTTTTTCTTTTTTTTTTTATGTGAGAGTGCAACGAGGTCATGGTTTCGAGACCCGTATACAACTAAAAAATTCTTTTTTTATGTGAGAGTGAAACGAACTAGACAGATAAAATTATGAGAATATGTTGGATAACCACGTAGTAGACGAATAAAATTCTGAGAATTTGATGAAAATTGCCCACGGAAAAGTGCAGACAGATTCAACTGTTTAATCAAGTAAAAAAACGGTCGACGCTTTCTCGCAAGGGGTCCCTATCACGAGTATAATATCTGTCGCTAGGAACTCGCGCAGCAGGATATTAGTAACTGTCGTCAGCTTGTGTGCATTGGTGGGGAAAACATCAGGAAAACACGTCAACGACGTGCCCCGAGAACCCCCTCTGCCGTCCCTTGAGGCGGTACACGCGCATGATGGCGCAGACTAGGATCACGGGTTCGAAACCGTGTTGACCACGTTTGTTTCGCCGTTAGAGTTGCAGTACGTTACATATAGAAGTAAATAAAGACTGGACACTTACATCACTTGTACGTGTAGGGTAACAGATATGGCGGGTGCCTGTCATCACATGGGTCATGGTTTCAAGACCCGTGTACGACCAAAACAATTCTTTTTTATGTGAGAGTGCAACGAATTAGACAGATAAAATTGTGAGAATATGTTGGATAACCACGTAGTAGGCTGTTTCTTAAGGAAGTTCGATTTGTTTCAGTTCGATTTGTTTTTTCAGCCCATTATTGCTGTTTTTGACCGGGAACGCGGGCTAATCGGCCGTGCGCTTCTCGGGATGAGTACGCCCAACATCTCAGAGGTATCCAACGCAAAAATCCGCTTCTCCATCGAAGCATTTTCAATTTCTTGAGGTATGTGGCATTTCGATTAATATCCAACAAATAACATTCCAGAGGCACAAACTATTCAAAATTTCCGTAATTTCTGACTGGAAAGTACCTTCAAATTGTATTTGATGTCGATTGTTCGATTTGTGAAAATGCTGGATATTTCAAACTGCTTCGATGGAGAAGCGGATTTTTTCGTGGGGTACCTGTGGGATGGTAGAAGAATGCATTCCAAGAAGCGCACGACCCTTTCGACGGCGTTCCGGGCCAAAATCATCAATAAATGGCCGAAAAACACAAATCGAACTGAAACAAATCGAACTTCCTTAAGAAGCAGGCGCAGACGAATAAAAATCTGAGAAATTGAGCAAAAGTGCCGACGGAAAGTGCAGACAGATTCAACTGTTTAATCAAGTAAAAAAAAGGTCGACGCTTTCTCGCAAGGGGTCCCTATCACGAGAGACTCGGTCAAGATTAGAAACTCGCATTCGCTCGTAATTATTGTATGTTGCTATTCTGTCTGTCTGTCTGTCTGTCTGTCTGTCTGTCTGTCTGTCTGTCTGTCTGTCTGTCTGTCTGCCTGTCTGTCTGTCTTTCTATATTTGAGCAGCGCTATCGAGAGCGGTTCAGCCCCACCTTGCCCCATGGTAGGGAGGCTGGGTGCCACAACCCGCAGAATACTGAGTCCCACGCCGCGCCGAGCCGTGGACGTGGCACAATCCCGATGCAGTTCTGGCAGCCATCTAGCCAACCTACCGGCTGACTTACAATTTTTGAATTACTATTCTGGCAGCTGATCGGTTGCCCAAATCCATGCCAGTGCCTTCTGGCTCTTTCTAGAACAGCGGTGCTGAAAAGAGCCACCGAGGTTCCACCAAACCCGGGGAGCATAACGTCCCATACCCGGATCAGAAATCCCTCCATTTATTTACAACTCCGACTAACCGGGGGAAAAAACGACGATTTCCCGGGCCGACACTACCCCGCACGGTACGGAAACCCCACCCCCACCAGTTGGTCACTGATTGGCGGAGGCTCAGGGAGACAGCGGCCCCCGGGAACCACAAAGTTCCATCCCCGGATCAGAATTATTTCCATAAATATACAACTACAACGACCTGGGGGCGCAAACGGACATTCCATGGGTCGATATCGCCACACAAGGTATGGAAACCCCAATACCACGATCAAACTTACGGTTGCGTGGCCCTCATAGAAAAGAGCCAGCGTGCGGCGAGATTTTCTCCTCGGGGCAACGTCGAAGTCCCGCCGCACCCGGGGATGATAATGTCCCTTCCCCGGTCATAACTCATTCCGTACATCTACAACTCCATAAATCCGGGGACGAAAACGGACAACTCCCGGGTCGACACCGCCCCGCAAGGTGTGGAAACCGCACCACTACTGGCTTCTTTTTTTTTTGGATGGGGCGTTGGAGTTCATAGAGCCAGCACGCAGCTGGGGTCTTGCCGCACCCGGGGGTGATATGATCCTATGCCCGGGTCAGAAATCATTCCATACATCTGAAATCCATCGAGCCGGGGACTCCAGCAGACAGCCTCCGGGTCGATACCACCCCACAAGGTGTGGAAACCCTAACCACACGGACAAATTTACGGTTGCCTGGCCCTCGTAGAGGCAGCGTACGGCGGGAGTCGCCCCCGGGACCAAGTGAAAGTCCCACCGCACCCGGCGGGGATGATATGATATCATCTCCGGGTCAGAAATCCTTCAATACATCTACAAATTTCACGACCCGGGGACACCAGCAGACACCCCCCGGGTCGGCACTGCCCCGCACGGTACGGAAACCCCACCCCCATCAGTTGGTCACTCATTGGCTGAAGTTCAGGGAGACAGCGGCACCCGGGAACCATAAAGTCCCATCCCCAGATCAAAAATCATTCCATACATCTACAACTCCAACGACCTGGGCACGCAAACAGACATCCCGTCGGTCGATATCGCCCCACAAGGTGTGGAAACCCCAATACCATGGGAACATTTACGGTTGCGTGGCCCTCATAGAGCCAGCGGGCAGCGAGAGTTGCCCCTCGGGGCAACGTCGAAAGCCCGCCGCACCCAGGGATGATAATGTCCCTTCCCCGGTCATAAGTGCTTCCGTACATCTACAACTCCAACAACCCCGGGACAAAAACGGACAACTCCCAGGTCGACACCGTCCCGCAAGGTCTGGGAACCCCACCACTACTGGCTGATTGCTGATTTGGCTTGGACGCTGGAGTTCATAGAGCCAGCACGCAGCGAGGGTTGCCCCTCGGGTCAACGCTGGGGTCGCGCCGCACCCGGGGGTGATATGACCCCATCCCCGGGTCAGAAATCCTTCCGTACATCTGCAACTCCAACCACGCGGGGATGCAAGCGGACATCCCCCGGATCGATACCGCCCCACTAGATGTGGAAACCCCAACTCCACGCGCTAATTTAAGGTTGCCCGGCCCTCATAGTCCCAGCGTGCAGCGAGAGTTGTCCCGCGGGGTAACGTTGAAGTCCCGCCGCACCAGGGGATGGTCACGTCCCATTTCCGGGTCAGAAAATATGTCATACATCTACAACTCCAACAACCCGGGGACAAAAAAGAGCATCCCCCGGGTCGATACCGCCCCACAAAGTGTGGAAACCCCAACCCCATGGGCTAATTTACGGTTGGCTGGCCCTCATAGAGTCAGCATGCGGCGAGAGTTACCCCTCGGGGCAACATTGAGGTCTCGTCGCACCCGAAGATGAAAACGTCTCATCCCCGGGTCAGAAATACGTCCATAAATCTGCAACTCCAACGACAAGGGGACTCCAGCAGACGACTTCCGGGTCGAGACCGCCCCACAAGGTGCGGAAACCCCAACCACACAGACAAATATACGGTTGCCTGGCCCTCATAGAGCCCGCGTACGACGAGAGTCGCCAACGTGAAGGTCGCACCGCACCCGGCAGGGATGATATTATCCCATCCCCGGGTCAGAAACCTTCCATTCATCTACAACTCCAACAACTCGGGGACGAAAACGGGCATCTTCCGGGTCGATATCACCCCACAAGGTGTGGACACCCCAACCCCAAAGGCCAATTTGCGGTTGCCTGGGCCTCATAGAGCCGGCATGCGACGACAGTTTCCCCTCGGGGCAACGTTGAGATCCCGCCGCACCCGGGGATGATAACGTCCCATCCCCGGGTGAGAAATACGTCCATACATCTGCAACTCCAACGACCCGGGGACTCCAGCAGACATCCCCCGGGTCGATATCGCCCCACAAGGTGTGGAAACCGCAACCCCACGGGCTGATTCACGGTTTCCTGGCCCTCATAGAGCTAGCGTACAACGAGAGTCGCCCCTCGGGGCAACGTCAAAGTCCCACCGCACCCGGCCAGGATGATATGATCCCATCCCCGGGTCAGAAAATATTTCATACATCTACAACTCCAACAACCCGGGGACAAAAACGGGCATATCCCGGGTCGATTATGCCCCACAAGGTGTGGAAACCCCAACCCCAAGGGAAAAGTTACGGTTGCCTGGCCCTCATAGATCCAGCGTGGGGCGAGAGTTTCCCCTCCGGGCAACGTCGACGTCCCGCCCCACCCGGGGATGATATGACCCCATCCCCCGGTCATGAATCGTTCCATACAACTACAACTCCAACAACCCGGGGACGAAAACGGGCATCCCCCGGGTTGGTACCGCCCCACAAGGTGTGGAAAATCCAACCCCACGGACTAATTTACGGTTTCCTGGTCCTCATAGAGCCAGCGTACGGCGCGAGTTACCCCTCGGCGCAACGTTGAGGTCCCGCCGCACCCGGTGATGATAACGTTCCATCCCGGGGTCAGAAATACGTCCATACATCTGCAACCCTAACGACCCGGAAACTCCAGCAGACATCCTCTGGGTCGATACCGCCCCACAAGGTGTCGAAACCCCAACCCCACGGGCTAATGTACGGTTGCCTGGCCCTCATAGAGCCAGCGTACGGCGAGAGTTGCCCCTCTGGACAACGTCGAAGTCCCACCGCACCCGGCGGGAATGATATGATCCCTTGCCCGGGTCATAAATCCTTCCGTACATCGTCAACTCCAACAACCCGGGGACGAAAATGGACAACTCCCGGGTCGACACCGCTCCGCAAAGTGTGGCAACCCCACCACTACTGGGTGATTGCTGCTTACGCTTGGGCGCTGGAACCCAGAGAGCCAGCACGCAGCGAGGGTTACCGCTCGGGGCAACGGTGAGGTCCCGCCGCTCCCGGCGATGATCAAGTCCCGCGCCCGGGTCAGAAATCGTTCCATCCATCTGCAACTCCACCGACCTGGGGACGCAAACGGACATCGCCCGGATCGATATCGCCACACAATGTGTGGAAACCCCAATACCACGGGCTGATTTACGGTTGGCTGGCTCTCATGGAGCCAGCGCGCGGCGCAAGTTTCCCCTCGGGGCAACGTCGAGGTCCCACCGCACCCGGGGATGATAACGTGCTATCTCCGGATCAAAAACCCTTCCGGACTTCTACAACTCCAACAACCTACGACGAAATAGACACCCCCCGCGTCGATATCGCTCTGCAAGGTGTGGAAATCCTAACCCCACGGGCTGATTTACGTTTCGGTTGGGGCTTATGGTAGATGTTTCGCTGCACCCGAAGATGGTAAGGCCTCATCTCTGAATTATATATCCTTCAATACGTGTACACCTCCAACGAAAACGGACATCCCCCGGGTCGATACCGCCCCGCATAGTGGTTGTAATGTTCGGGTTCAGAGTGGTACATCATAGCACACTGTTAACGCGAGTACTATGTACCACACCAGGAACTTATTCACTACTGTGGGCAACGCAACGCTAGCGCCACGGGCGGGGCCGTGGCCGTATCGCTAGTACCAAATAAATACTTGAAAAAGTGTGGAGCTTATATCTCTTGTTCCCGACGAAGAGGCTAGCAGGTATATAATATGTAGAAAATGCAAAACTAAACAAAGTAGAGGCATAACTCCAGACATGCCCAAGGCGCACAGAGTACCACGGTACCAATATATCGAACCGTATTCAGGACAGCACCGCTAGCAGTCGAGCCTATGGCAGTAATACACGACATGTCGCCTCCTTATTACATTCGGAAATTGTCAAGACTGCGGTCGCACTCCCCGCAAGAAAACTTCAATGCCCATCGTCGTGAACGGTCAACCCAGTTCAGAGTTCGAACCGGCACACACCAGGCGGGCAGGCAGGCGCATGCAAAACGATAACATAAATATTGACTCTCCGTACCAGTATGTATTGCGCTCCCCTCGACGGCAGTCATGAATCGCCAGCCAACTATCTAAACGTGTCTCCGGGTATAAGAGCCTCGTGCAAATCGTTGTGACCGCCCACTGCCAAACTCAGGACCAACAGAGACCTCTACGATACCACTTGCGCCCGCGGAAAAAACAATCAACAACTTAAAACAACTACAGTAACTCCCTCCGCAGCCTTCATAGAATTGTGTACATGTGTGCATCTTACAGATTTCTCGACGGGGCCGCCTTTGATGCCCCCCTTTTCTGTGATGTCTGAATCAGGAGACAGAACGCAGCGTTGGGTAACCCAGTCATGGCACGATAACCGGTATTGCTAGGCCGCAGGCGACAACAATGTCGCCTAGCCATACGTGGCTTCCTGCAAAGGTAGTCCTGTCTGCGTCGGCGAGACTCGGTTCGCTGCATTCTGCCAAGGACAGCCACCCAGCGGGCTGATGCATTGAGCCTTCGACGTCGGCGTGGTATGAGGTGGTACCTGCTTTGATCGCGGAGCCGCCGTCTCCAGCAAAGGAACCTTTAGCCAAAGCCGCTGATCCTAGCGCTGATGTAGCCATCAACCCGCGAGTTGGTACATCTGGGATCCTGAGAGCAGTTAGTGTCCCATCCCGAATTCTAGCCGGAACCCGGTCAGGAATCACGCCCTGATTATTCATGCTCGAAAAGTGCAGGGCGTAAATCACCGTGGCAATAATCCAAATCAAAGACACCGATTCCACGATGCTCGACAGAATGACCACCCACCCGAGAATTGAGTCGTCCAAGATAACGAGCACGATAATCTCGTACACAAACTCCAACAGATAGAAGGCCATCGCGCCGAGAATTAGCGGAGTTCTCAAGGTGCTCAGGTTGGACAGGTGAGAGGTCAAGCATATCGTAAATACCGGGATCACCACGGCGGATAGTACCTCTAGCGGCACTCCTGTGGTAAATGCTATCCCGAACACGCTAGCGACCCCTCCCAGCGCCTCAAACCCTAAAATCCAATCAACTTTGATAGCATCTGAGCTCTCAACAGTCAGCAGGGCATGGAAAGGGTCGAATCTGACTAGATACCTCTTCCAGCCCAAAGCAAAACGATGAGTCATATGCCAACCCATCCCAATAGCTACTACTTGACCACGTTCACTAGCAGAAACCAAAAAGCCGGGTTGTTTGTACTAAACCCTTGGTTCCACGGCGTTGCCACAAGGAAGGCGGCCATCAGAAGCGTGTTCACGGCGCATATCATGCACAGTACCGCTGTCCATGGTGTCATCCATTCTGACTGGTATATGACCAACTTTCCTGGCACGACAGGCTGAAACTTACCCCCGAGTGTTTTTGTCTTTTGCAAGCACACTCCCCCCACCCCGACAAAGCCATTGGGAGCGCCTCCTGCATGGGGGTAACAATAGCATTTTGAAGCAGCAAACCGAGTGATGCTCTTGATTTCATGGTGGAGGCTCGACACAACCACTTCGTGGCAAGAAGTTTGGGGAGCATCGAGCTTTCTGACGGCCAGGGCCTCCGCTAGAGGGGTATCGACGGCCACATGTCGGTCAGTTTCAACCGTGCGCATGGCATCCATGAGAACACAGAGGGGTGGACACTCTGCCAAGCTCCGTATTGTGTCCATGTTGTTTCCTATCGTCACGTTACGAAGAATGTTTTCAGCATCGTCTCGGGCTTGACGTTGTGCGGACATGCCACCCATCGGTTCCTCCAAATCGCCTGACCTCCGAGCCTAGTCCACCACTTGCCGCTGAAACAGGTTGTCGAAAGCAGTAAAGCCGGAGATGGTATCGGACATCCCAAATCCACTTCACCGTTGCTTTTGGACGACAAAAACTGCTCGCGTCGGTCGAAGAGGCTGTCGCTATCCATGACCTACGGTTTGACACACGGGAATCAGACGGTGCCGGTACGTGAGGAAATTTAAAGAAAACGGCGCTGTAAATTGAAACGCATAAAAAACGATCGAACAAGCTGGTGGTGTACAGCAACAGCGATCGACGATACTAATATCCTGCTCTACTCTGTTCCAGTACGTACGTACTTCCTCGGGTGTCACTTTACTGACCGTGCCGAGGTGGGGTTACTCTGTGTATGTGGTCGGTATACCATCTGGAAGGATTCGCCTCTTCCGTGACTGAGACTGTAAGAAAACGCGTAACACATATGAACAAAACTGAAACCCTACCTGGTGCATGCATATCCTGCGTGGTGTACGAGTAACACATTTATTGGGGAAATGTCAAAGGTCACCTGCTGATAAAGAAAATGTCAGAAGGAAGGCCCGAACAAGGACATCATTTTGTTTCACTCCCGCTCCTTCCTTTCCGCAGTTCAGATCCGGCGTAACAAAACGCTACTACGCGCGCGTGCGTTTGATATACATGCATGCTATTTTCTAGTCGACTCGTGTACACTTGTGTACACACACGCTAGCTGTTTTCCGCGTTGTTCATGCTTGCTCAATACCTACCGTAAATCTCGGGAGAGGCTCCAACTATCGAACTTGGCCTTTTGAGGTACGAGATCGATCACCAGAAAAACGGCCGGGTGGAGGGAAATGCCAACTCGGAAGTAGCTACAGGATACCGTGCAGGCTGAAGTTTGTTTTGTTTTTGTTCATGTTCGTATATGTCTGGGTGTTTTACCAAATATGGAAGCCCCTCTCGGGAGGGGCTCCAACCAACGAAAGGTGAACTTTGAAGTGGCGAGATCACCACTAGACCACCGGGTGGATGCAGCAGGTCGATGGAAGTAGGTTTCGGGCTACGCGCAGGTTGAAGTTTGTTTGTTTCCCTCTATGTTTCTTTATTTTTTTCTTGGGGGCGCCAAGACTGTTCCCACGGTGGGGTTTACACTTTTATGTCACATGTTTACTCGGCATGTTGAGATTTTCAAGCGAGCAAACACTGGGTGGTGTGATACTCTGCACTATTAATACTGCGGTGTGTATACGCTCGGTTCGTTTGCCGTAGCGGGACATAATATATGTTTCGGTCTCGAGATAATCAATAAACTTTGCGAACCGGGGAGAAGCATACATTAAAGAGCTCAGTCATACGATAGCGAATAGCGCGTACGTGCGTACCAGGCTTTGACCGAGCTTCCGCGAACGAGTTCATCGAAGTAACAGCCGATTTCTCTGATTGAAAATTGCCTTTCCGATGAGAATGATAACTGTATGGGGGCACTCATGTGGGGAGGTTAGATAAGAAGACGCCCCACCTCTACGTACCGTGGAGTTAAGAAGATTCCTTGGACATAGTAGCAACAAGCTGCAGGAGGCATCTGTATTACAAAACACACACATACACATCTGATCACGAGGCCATGGTAATCATAGGGTGGGACTCGCAACGTTAGGGGGACTCCCAGAACTAAGCAAAGCAAGTCGACGCATGCTATCTTAAGGGTAGATATGCACCATGTTTGTTTCTGGGGGTCCTCGCTTGAAGAGCCCTATACTAATACGAAGTCAGACACCATTTTTGGGAGCAGACCAAAAGTGCTACCCGACGAAACATACCATGGCCTAAGTATACAAGAACCATACTTGCAACAGAAGAATGAAAGTCTGGTTAAGCGCGGTTGTATGGGTAAAGGAGCCTAATAATTCAGAACACATTTTAAATCAAAAGGGGTATCTCTATCGTGTGAGGGTAAAGGCAAATGCGAACCGTCAACAATGCAGCTCAAGAGCGACTGGAGCTACGGTACTGGGCGGCACACTTCGGTCATCGTCTTAGAGCCGCCTAGAGCCACCCGGGAAGGTGGATACCCTGTGTCTCGAGTCATTACGTGTGAAAAACTTGCGGTATTTCTCGTGCTTAGTTATCCGGCTGCTCGAAAAATAGGTAACCAGCCTGTGGAACGTTTGAGAGAGGTAGAGAGCCACTCCCCGGAGTGGCCAAAACGTCGTAGTGGAAACGGGGGTATATAGTATATGCTCCCCATATGACTCAAACACTACGAGTATGGGTTGTGAGTGGGCTTCACACGGCTATGATATAGGTGGACGACGATTCAAGCAAAGAACAGTCCCTGTGACATAGCTTTTTTTATAATGGACAATGCAAGGCACGTAATGTAGTGGGGAGAGAGAGGAGAAGAACCCACTCCGTGACCCCGGATCTGAGTTACGACTATTTTAGAGGGGGAGATAAAATAAGAGAGAAAACAATGAATGGGATGGACATAAAAACAAAACAAAGAAGACTGTGAATATGCGTCAAGCCGAGACAGAACCCGGTCGGTACACAAAGGCGCAGAGCTCCGCAAGCAATAATAATAATAATAGCACATACCCAACTCGCAGTGCCTACTTTTAAGTCAAGCAACAACTACGTACTACGTACTAGTCGCGGGCTTAAAGCCAGCCACCTCTCACCGGGAAATGGGAGCACGAAATAGGCTGCAGACCAGAGGGGGCCAACCGGAAGAAGTTAGAGAGAGGTGCACCTGGTTCAGCCAGACGCAGAGCCCGTGCAGTCGTAGACAATTCAACGGGTTGGCGGTGACGTATAGCAGGGTGGGCGGTGACCGTTGCGGTAAAGCTCGCGGGTGAGGGTTGCACCTAGAATATCTCGAGGGTATGCTGGGAATGTCATATGTGGCGGCGCATGGGCTACACGGCCCACGACAGAAAGTCAACAAATGCATTGCGGACTAAGAATTATATCATCGAATCAACCATATGCCCCACAACTCCCAAACAGTTACATGTACAGAGGTTTTTCACCCCGATTGTCAGCCAAAACAACAATTCCCACATCTCCCGAAATTCCACCTCGTGCACACAGTTCGTGGGGGAGCACCTTACTCGCCGTGCTGCCTTATTTCCTTAATTGCTCGAGGATTCAGTTGGCAGTAAGAATAGTCAGGATGAGCCTCCCGGCGAATTTACACCCCGACACAAATATCGCTTGCCGGCAGAGCTTATGTTTGCATGGGGTACACAGCCACACCAATGGGCCAAATTCCTAAATACCAAAGGAGCATTGGCTTCGGCACACTATCAACAAAACATAAAAAGGAAAAAAAACAAGAGTGTCGATTTACAACCAGGTGCGACTCATACACCTAAAATGTAGGTCGATATCCATGGAGAATCCCTGGCGATCCTGTGGCAGCTAATAATGCTAGACGCTGCTATAGAGGCGCGTTTTGGCGATTTTGAGCCACCCTCGAGAGGATCATTGTCACCCGCAAATGGACGCCACCAGTAGACGAGGGACAGACCAATGACACGGTGCGGGTGGTTCAATGAAGTTTAGGTGCTTCACATGGGGAGCTCAATACATCACCCAAAAAATGACTTTGAACGGATTTGTTCGCGCAAGCCGACCGTCGTATCTATTCCCTAACCCGAGCTAAAACATGCCAGATATACTGCTAAACGTGTCGCACAAAACAGTACGTAGTGTGCGCTCACTTGAGGAGCTGAACCGTTCAGAAAGTATCGAGGCAACGAGTAGTACCCCTACCGCTGTGGCGCTGCTCGAACACGCCTCTCGCGACAAAGGCGTAGCTAGGCACGCGCCGCCGTGGGGGTGGGGGGATGCCTTCTATGACGCCGGCATTGTTGAAAGTGGTTGCCCTTTTTAACGCAATCGTTTACGAGCTACGACAAGCCCCCTCGACAGAAGCGTATCGTGGTCGATACCTCTCGATCAGGACAAGATGTGTATTCTATGATGTCACGAGTTTTCGGTTGATCCCTACTGTAGCCTTCAGCTTCGAGCACGATTACAGTGGTTCGATTTCCCTCGGATGTGTTCGTCTTTTCTAGAAATGTGTACGAGTCGTCGGCGTTGAGGCCCGTGTTCTGTAGAGTTCGTCGAACGGGCAACCCCCAATGACACCTATTTTGTTGCGCTAATAAGCCATCCCACAATGCGTGCGTCATGGGCTCCAACACTAATAGCTTCCAGAATGCGAAACCAAGGGAAGCCGCAACAGAAAGGAATAAGCGCGAGATCGGCTCCCGTCTGTACCTACTTCCTGCGTATCGTCTGCTTATATGATCACACAAATACGGACTTGCGATTTCAGGCGCCGGTTGTTGCGTACGGCTTAAAGCTCCTTCACTGAAGAATTGGTTCAGCCACTGCTGAAGGCTTCTTGCAAGATTCAGTATTCGTCTCCACTCCTCACATGTAATCCCCGCCGATAGATAAAAACAAAGATCGCTTTCGGAACCGGTACTGTGTTGGCAGAGGAATCGACTTCTGCCGTGGACATTTTAGACCAGATACATGCTTTTTGTCTTGTTGCCCAATGATGATGATCGGGAGGGACTACTACAATATCTCCCCCTAAAATAATCGCTGAGTCTTCGTTTGTTTTCTGTCGTGGCAGCATTCCCATCAGCTCTGTCAATTTACATACATACGTAGGAGAATCTTCGTCATTGGCGTACGTCCGCGTGCCATGTGGCGCGTCTGTCGGTACGATACCGAAGCGAAGAACGATTCTAGACTAAAGAGAAGCTTCACGCGTATCACAGTCTGTCACCGACCCTCCTTGCGCCGGTCCGGGCTATGATGCAACAACCGGAGCTGAGACGATATCTCGCACCGCCGTGGTCGTGGACGGTGGTGGTGGTGGTGGTGGTGACAGGTTGGGCGGTGACCAGTACTTTCACGTATGTATGTACGGCGTGCTCTAAACCCTTCTGTATTCATAATTCGCTGCCACCTTATGGCCATTGTAGTACCCTATCGTTATAAGGCTCTTCGCTTGAAGAACCCCATACCCCACCTTAATAAACTAGACTTTTCGGGAAACGTGGAGGAGGAAGCCGAAGAACAACCCCGTGGCCATAAATAATTCGACCAGTGCCCGTTTCACGCGGACGTGAACGACGAGAGGAGTAGCACGGTTTGCCTGGATAATATACTGCAGAAAGGGTGGAAACATAACTTGTGCCGACAGTAAGATTCCCATCCGTCGACAACGCCGTCCAACCGCCTTTTCAAATTCCAAACAAAAACTACATCAACAACAAGAACAAACAAAAACAACAACATCAACAACAACACACAGCAACAACAGCAAACAACAGCAACAACAACAACAACAACAACAACAACAATAACAACAACAACAATAACAACAACAACAACAATAACAACAAACAACAACAACAACAAACAACAACAACAACAACAACAACAACAACAACAACAACAACAACAACAACAACAACAACAACAACAACAACAACAACAACAACAACAACAACAACAACAGCAAAACAGATAGCAATGCCTGCGAGACAAAAACGATGACTATCATGAATACCATCGTCTATCATCCACCAACGCATAAAAGTTGACAACATATACCAATATCCTATGTCCTGCTGTGCGAGTTTCTAGCGACAGCTTTACAATATTTTCCCCTCTGATAGGCAGCAGATCCAGTACGTCGTCCCATTCTCCCTCGCTAGTGGACTTGGAGGCTCTTCCCCGATAGCAGAGGGCATATTTGTTTGCATTCTAAGTCAAAAACCGAAATAATTCCGTACCCCCGTACGGGGAGAACGTAGGCGTACCCCCCGACTGGCACTATTACACATCAGGTTGTACTAGTATTACTCAGCAGGTTGCACTGAGTACTGATAGTATTGCGCAGTAGGTTGTACTGTGTACTCGTACTGCAATAAACACCCTGCTCCCACGACCGGCACGTGGGATGACGGTTCGCGCTTGGCCCTCTCGACCCACGGTTCGCGCTTCGCGCTCACGGCCTCCGGCGGCGCAGGGTTCCGAAAAGGATCATATCCGGGTGGGATCGAGTCCGGGTGGAAGCACAGTGAAAAACCCTGCACCCCTTCGGCACCTTGTTCCCACCAGGACCTGATCCTGCCCGGGTGGGAGCACAGCGAAACACCCTGCTCCTCTTTTGCACCTTGCTCCCACCAGGAGTTGATCCTACCCAAGTCGGATCCCATTTGGCACCTCACTTCCGTCCACAAGAAGCGCGAGTATGAGCAGCCCTCTGCAGAAGCCACCGCAGGCCGTGTGGGGGAAAAGGCGACGTTTTTACGAGGAACGGAAGGGAGGTTTTTGGGGATGAGGGGGTGACTGCCTTTGGAATGCTAGTCACGAGGACGGGGGGGGGGGGGGGCAGGACGGGCATGGTGTCGACAATAGGGATGAATCGTAACGCGAAAAATTGCAGGTGGTGTCGTGGATGATACCTGGCTTAGCGGGGGGTTGGGGTTCGGGCGCGATGTGGTGGAGGAGAAGCACGCTCGGTGTGCAGATTGATACATCATGTTTTATACCTGGCCCCCTGTAGTTCGTCATCGACCATACGAGCGCTGTGGATGAAAATAGGAGCAGCAGCAGGTGCTCAATAGCCGAGGTCAAGATAACGACTGTCCGGAAAAATGAAAGGCGAGCACACTGGGAGAGCGAGCGGGAGCCGGCACCAAGCGAGTATAACACAGTTGACCAGAATCGGAAGGCGGGGTGGGGGGGGGAGGGGGCGATGGTAATGAAAGGCGGGAGGAAAAGTTGGAGGGGTGAATGTGGAACAGAGCGTGGGTTCTGGACTGATGAAAAATTATGCATACTGCTTGCTGAAAGGAAGAGGGTCCATATAAATTCGCCGGGGGGAGCTGGGATAGTCCACATTGTTGCTCTGAATGTTCTGACCGGTTGAGCTTCTCAAGTCGTAATTACCGGTTAGAATTAAACATTTGCCCCGTGTGTACTTGTTTCAGACTGGTGCTACGGTAGGGTGGTCATGCATAGGTGCTTGTTGTTCACCTGCACAGAGCCACTCGGCCGAGTGACTGCTTCCCTGCGTTGCACTCATATTACCTGTTCGTGTTGTAGTTCTGTATGCACCGCCGTTGGAGGTTTTGTGAAGCAACTCCAACAAACTATGTTCAGGTTCAATTTTGAGTTAGATTCGGAGCCACTCGTCCGAGTGGCCAAAACCCGGTAGTGAAAATGTGCATACCCCCCCTATCGTAGCACCAGTCTTCAGAACCAACTCGGGGCTGCGTAAACAACCGCCTCCAAGGTCGTGATTTCGGGTGAGACTTATTGAGCTCTCCTCGTGTATGTGAGGATCTCTTGGGACAACAAGCCGCCACCCCTACAAGGAGGCGTTGCTGCTATCTCGTCCCAAGGTCCGGGGGTGCACGTTTCGGCTCGATACTTTGTGGGTGGCTGACCCGTTCAAGGTGTTACAGAGCTGCAGTCAATCGCCAATGTCGTCGAGAATTATTGGTCGGGTTTGTCGCACCACCAAATATCCGATTCTTCGAAAGCATGTTCCGGGTGAGATATTGAGCTTCTCGTGTGCGGTCACTCGAAGCCTATGGCACCACCCCTTTGTGCCGTGACGCTTCTACTGGGTGTGGGAGATACCGCTCTTCCGGCGGTGTCCGTAGTAGTACCTGAGGAGATGGAAGAAGCGTGGGGTAAAGGTCCAAGGAACACCCAGGCCGAGACAAGGTGGCAAGGGAAACATTAGGCGGTGGGGTAGCTGAGTTGAGGTGTCCGGAACGTTCAATGATATGTATTGGTCGGAACGAGCAGCGCCCAAAACATTATTGAGCTTGATAGGAGATGGAAGGTGTTGCCCAAAAGGGCGACATGGGGTAGTTCGTTAAAGAAAACATGCATTATTTATGGCATTCGCATCATTCGGCACTCCGAGACGTTGAATTGGGAGGGGGTGTACTCGTCAGGCACATGCCCTCCATGTACGTCATTTTATGGCCATAGACCTTCGCATGCTTGCAACGCCGGAACGGAGCATGTCGCGTTTTCACCAACCAGGCAGATAGAGTGATTGATTCAACCACGAAGCACTGTGGGGTGTTGGACGAGTCGCATGAAGTGCGAGCTGAATCCAATTCAAGACCGCTTGTGAAGCGGACATTTTTTCACAAGGATAACAGTGTCGAATGCATTGAGGGCGGGGGGGGTGGGGGGGGATACCGATGCCATACATTCCTTGCGGGCCTTCGCTTACCACGATAGCGCTAGATTGTTGCGGTGTGGTTAGACCGCCTGCCTACCACACCTACCAAAACAAGTACCAGAATCTGTGTGTGTACCAAAGACTAACCCTCATTTAAATACCAGGTATACATTTAACGGATACAGTACTCACACAGAACACATTTTACGATACCCCAGAAAACAACAGGCGTACTGGTGCGGCCGGCTAGTTCAAGCCGGGTTTATTACCTGTAAGAACCCGTGCGTTGTACAGTGCGCGAACCCAAGCCTACCCGCATCGAGGTTCCCGTTTTCCGTCTAATAAACCCTATCTAACCTCCTCCGTTTCGGTCCCTCTCTCCCTCTCTCAGTGCCTGGTTGCTTGTCGTGTAGGCTTCCTGCTACAATGCGACGGCCTACCGACCAGGCCTTTTGCCCTCCCTTACGGGCAGAAAACATGTGTAAAAACAAAAAAAAAATAACAACCACGGCATTATCACCCCACCAAACACACCGCCACCACACACCGATCCCGTCTGCCCCTTTCGGGGGTTTCCATCAGCGCCTGCTGCGACTCATGCGGATTAGCATGCGCTACAGTACCAAGTACGCCCTTTCAACAGCGAAAGGCATGTGTTAAGTATCAAGTCGGCCCCTTTCCGAGTAGTGCGTAGTTTGCGCACAAGCGCTTCAGGACCAAACGATGACGGTTTTTTAGCAATTCAGTACCTCGCCCCAACATCAAAGGTGGTGGTTTTAACCGCACAGTGCTTGCTGCCGTACGGTCTACCGTGCGAAATATTCCAGTAAAAGCCCCCCACCCTGCTTGCTTCCCGTCGTCGTCGCGCCAATAGCAGTGAAATGGACACACGCGTAAGCATTTGCCATAGAAGGCCGAAGCTGACCCCCCTTTCACTATAAAACCCCTATCCCTCCCTTCCTCCTTCCTTCCCTTCCAACGGCTTGGCCACGACTCTCGCGCGTGCCACGCTACAAGGGGTGCAAGAGGTATTCACCCCTTCAAAAGGTATCTCGTGATGAGGAAAAACCTCGTGTAAGGGGCCCCAAGGTTCTGCGCGCCATGTATTCTCCCTTCTCAAAAGACCAGGTCCCTTGTAGTGGACGCAGCACTCAATGAGGGTCCAACGCCCCATAACATTGTCTCCCGCTCGAAAAACGCCACATATATTGCAATAAAAACCAGTTATATGCCCCCCAAGTGCCTGGTGCGGACCCAAGAACCATGCGCCGCCCTTTTTCTCCCCCCCGTCGTATCAACCCCTTGGAAGGCAAGCTTGGTCCCTTAAAACGGTCGGGCCCACTCTATGGGACTTGGTCCCCCAACCAGGGCCAAACCTAGTAGAGGACGCTGGTCTTATATGGATAGGACCTCTTGGCCCCTAAGAACTCCGTAGTGCAGGATCCCTTAAAAAGGGGCTACCTGCTTGTACCCACGGTAGAGGTCCTCGGGTTCCCAGCATGCAGAGCTGTGTACCTCACCCCCCCCCCAGTGCCAGCTTTCACACGAACTCTGTGCGCAATTAGAGGAATAATCCTCATGGGGTTAGGAGCTTAGGCACACAAAACGAACACAACCAATCGTAGAAAACACGATATGTTGAGCAAATATAGTGGGTGTATACAGTTCCTTACACCCTGTGTACACCAGTCAGAAATAGTTGGGCTGAAAAAATGTTTCTCCGCACTACGTAGTACGGGTGGCTCAAAAACCGAAAACGCACCACGTTCACGTCAGCCCAGCAATGGAAGCCACACTACTTACGTGGGAAGATAACATGTATCGTAAATCAGAACCAACCGTGGAGTGCAGACATCGGGGGGGGGTACATGATTTTCGGGCCCCATCATGGGTTCTGATTTTCCTCACTACAATAGACCCATCGTGGGGCCTGATTTTTCTCATCACAATAGCCCACCCGGAATGTCGCGTATCGCGGCATGGTGACGTACGCGCCGAGCGCCCGCCCCCGTGTCACTCGGAAAAAGGCTACGAGTACAACATTGTCGGTCGTGTTACAGCCCCCACTTTTGACGCGTGCTGCAGCAAATGCGTCACTTATGACCCATGCGACGGTAGAGATGCACCGACAAGGTTCTGACGTGGGGGTCTCCCTTGAGAGCCTCTACAGTATACTGGTGATAAAAATGAAAAAATGCTACCCGATGAACCAATCCCGTGGTCTAGGTAGGTATACGAGAAACATAAAACATATCGCAAAAAACAACAATGGCATTCGGACGCGAGGTTTGGTTAAGGAGCCCCATCATTTAGAAAGCATTCGCCTTATATGGCAAAAACGTGCTACCCCTATTGTGGCACGCGTCCCCTACCTGGTATATTCCAGCTACCCTGTACGTTTATGGCAACGCCCAATTCAGGACCCCTATGCCTCACCCAGTAAATAAGTCGACGCTGAGACAAATCGAAATCGCAACCCGATCCACGCTCCCACGGGTGGGTCTACTGCTGTAGGTATATATCCAACTGGAAAATGTTGAAAATACGCCAAAGATCGAAGGCATGGTGAATAGCTCCTCGCTTTCAATGATTGAGATACAACAAACTGCTCTCCAAAGCTCAACCTATGCGGTCGTGGCACTGTTGTTTTTGTGCCGACCCTCGGCCGTGCAGTCTTCCTCGGCAGTCGCCGCATGCAGACGAAAGAGACCCCCCCCCCCCCCCACCCGCCGCCCAAAGACAATCGTAAAAAAAAAACACGGTTCGGCGTCATAAAGCCCCTCTACACCCAACCCTCAAGATTTACTGCTGTAGTAGTTTTCCCGCTCGATTCGCTCAGTGGAGACTGCCTCGAATCGCTTAGACGGGAATTAGCACCACAGCACGGCACAAGGTTTCGCGCCCCACGGTCATAAATAGATATTCGAGACAACGCCCCCCAAACCAGTTGCACGCCGACGGCCAACATGAACGTTGCAGAATGTCAGGGGGACCAGCTAACCCCCATGCACCGTCGGCTTATTATAGCACTTATGCGTACAGCGACGAAGCGATCTCAGACTGTCGAGAGCTCTGTCGCGCCGACCCAGCCTGACTCGACGTCCTCCTCTCGTTGAGGTGGACCCGCCTGGACCGTTAACCTTAATGAGCTGGTACCGCTGCTCTCCCCACCGCTGAATGGGGCTGCTTTCGGGCCTAAGGAGCAGGGGGAAATTTCTGGGCGATTCAAGGAGTTCCCTATGGCGGTACCTATGGGGGTGTCTCCTCTGCTGCTCCCCTTGGAAGCGGTTTCGCTGAAGTTGAAGATGTTTAACCTTCGGTTGCTGGTGTTTTCGTTGCTGCTGTAATTGTTGCTGCTGTTGCTGTTGGTGTTGCTGTTGTGGGTGTTGTTGCTGCGTTGGCTATTGCTGTTGCTGTTGTTGCTGTTGATGTTACTGCTGGTGGTAATGTTGCCGCTGGCGTGGGTTTTGCTGCTAGCGTGGCTGTTACTGCTGTTGCTGTTGATGTTGCCGCTAGCGTGACTGTTGCTGTCGATGTTGGCGTTGCTGCTGCTGTGGCTGTTGATCGTGCAGCTGCCGACCGAGGCAATAGCGCTTTGTACCTCGGCTTGGCTGCAACGGCCGCCGCCGCCGTCGCCGTCTCCACCACCACCGTCGTCGCAATCACCTTGCTCCAACTCAGCAACAGCGGCAGCACCCCTAGCCCTCGGAGAATCACCGTTCCCACTTATCCAGCTCGCCGCGCTCTTTGAGCTTCGACCGGTAACCCCTGCAACGAGACGCCCGAACGCCGACCGTGGGGGCAGCGGAGAACTCGGGGCACCGTTGCCCTCCCCGTCGCAAATCCCAACGGGTATCGTTGGGCTCGAAAGCGACCCTGCGCTGGCTGAAGACGCTGGCGATCGAATCTCTCCGGTGTTGTTGTGGGTGCCCGAAGCCGTCCGAGGGAGGGAGTCGCACAGCCACGATGGGCCCGGCACGGTCAAGCGGCTGTGGTCGGAGCTGCTCGGGCCCACGCTGGGGCCTGCGGACTGCTGCGCGCGGGGGCCTGCGTCCTCGACGGCTACGTTGCGCTTGTCGATGGCCTGGAAGGCACTGAACAGGACGAACGTGTCGGCGATGACGTGGATGTATTTTGAACACCACCCGATCATGACCATCTCTTTCTTGCCCACCCTGAACACCGCGAACTGCGACGGTGGGGGCGGGGTCGGTGTCGGCGTCGGTGGTGGTGATAGTGATGGTGGTGGTGGTGTTGGTGGTGTTGGCGTTGGTGTTGGTGGTGGTGGTGGTGGTGGTGGCGGTAGCAATGGTCATGGTGGTGGCGGTGGTGGTTGGTTGGTGGGGGCCGGGGATGTGATGGGGGATGAGGGGGGGGGGGGCATTGCGTGCGAAGTCAGAGTGAGGAGGGGGTGTACTCATTAGCCGCATATCACTCATGGTGATAGTCGTAAGACCATACACCCTCGAATCCGCACAATACCGGGACGGAGTATGTCGGGCATTCACCGAGCAGGCAGGCATTGCTTGCACCAAGTGCGATGCGTCACCAGTCGCATATAGGGTGGGATTCATCCTACTGTAGTAAGAACCGCTTCTGAGTCAGTCATTATAATATGTGAATGATATATATATAGAGTGTCCGGTGTGGTCACTTTCAGAGACAGTAACGGGTACCTGGTGTACAATTTAACTTCCTCGTGGGTGCCTTTCCATATACGCACTACGAGATACCACATGTTTCCTTGTGAGGAGCTAAGGTTCTCCGCGCCGCGCAATTGATCTAGCTCGACCGCCAACCATGGCGACCGCCCAAACCCGAAACGGTACAAGGTTTGTCTTGCTCACGCAGTGGTGGAAGGGGAGGGTGAATACAACCAGCCTGTACAGGACCGTGGAGGGGAGAAGGGGGGGTGGGGGTCTTGCACATCGCTATCTGCATTTTTCAAACCCCTGCTGTAACGGCGACACTTCCGTATGTGCAACAATGGCAATAACGACATCAAAACCACCCCCACCACCACCCCCACCACTACTACCACAATCACCACCACCACCACCACCATCACCACCACCATCACCACCAACGATAACACACCTCGTCGACGAAGAGGACGGCGCCATTGTAGAGGTAGACGCACGTGCCGAGTATCGTCAGTATAAAGTCTGCCCAAGCGCACAAAATAGATCAACGGACACCACGGGCGCAAAAAGCTAAGCCCTCGATCAACAGCGACATCCCTCTCAACAAGATATCAAACGAACAGTACGTTTTAAATCATACCCACCAGTTCCAAACGATGTTTGGGTGCACCCCTTCGATGAGAAACGGTTGGGTGTACGCGTGGCACCGCTGTCTTAGCAATGTTTTTTTTTGTCAGCGACAACTGACTCGCCCATGGGAGGGCGTGACCCTCGGGGGAGTTACGCTTTGGAGGCATGCTACGGGTAGGGGTGCACCGGGATTTTCCCGAGGTTCCACGGTTTGAAAAAGAGCTCGCTAGACGCGTTCTACAACAGAGAGGTAGCACGTTTTCGCTTATTTTTTTTATGAACGACGGAGCCCCTTAACCTAAAATCGTCGGAATCTCATTTTTGTGTCACAGAAATGTTTCGTTTTATTTCATACTTAAGGCAGTGGGATGGTTCATCGGGTACGTACATAGTGCTTTCTGCATACTGCTCCAAACTCCTTTTTTTACTCACTATTAGTTTAGGAAGTACGACGCGTGCTACGATAGAGGTAGCACGTTTTGGCTGATTTTTTTTTCTGAATGATCTATTAAAGGCTCCTTAGGGCCAGAATTAACGAGTATAAAATAAATTCAATTCGCAAACAAAAAAAAGTTCGAATTCGCTTTTCGTTGGTCAACACACGCACCAGCACCAAATATTATGCCCCAAGATCCTAATCTTTGGTGCTGGTGCGTGCGTTGACCAATGAAAAGCGGATTTGTTTTTTTTTTCCAAATTGATTTTTTTTCTTCTTCGTTGAAACGGGCTCTTAACCCAAACTCTACGTAATGTCATGATTGTATTGCTATATGTTTCAGACTAGACTCAGTATACTCAGGTCATGGCATTGTTCATCGGGTATGTAGCACTTTTATTTTCCTCCAAAACCCATTTTTCGGCGACGTATGGAGCTCCTCAAGTAAGAAGCTCAGAAAAAAACAGGGCGCACCTCTATCGTAGCATGGGTCATATAGCTTCTCAAGTGACCACCCTCAAAACATGGCCTGTATGCAGGTGCACCTCTACCGTAGCATGCGTCGATACTATTACAGTAGTAACTAGTATTAATAATATTAATAGTAAGCCAAGACTGACTTTCAGAAGAAGAAAAACGGAATTGTAAAAGATCAACCCGACGAGCGCCATGTGAACTTATAGACCAATCGTGAAAAAGGTCGGGTGAACGCCCAAACCGACATTTAGCACCAGGTGGTTCCTCGGTTGGCGATATAAACCTGTGCTGCAGTGTACAGTGGGTACATACCCCGATTTAAGAGCGCACAGGACGCGTGCTACGATGGTTGGCTGCATGTTATCCCGAATGATCGGGCTTCTTGACTCAAAACCGTCGGGCTTTCGAATTGTGTTGCTTTGTTTTTCACAGCCTACTTACGTCACTGGGAGCATTCATCGGGTAGCGCTTGCGGAGCTCCTCAAGTCAGGAGCTCAGACGAAAAAACAAAATGGCGACCCTCTACCAATTATTCTGATAGGAGCATCCGGGATTTACGAGCGGTCAGTCAAATCGGCATGGCATGTCCTGCCTATACTAAAAGCTAGATAGTTACCACTACATATGAGAGCAATCAATGTGAAAGTTAAGAGCGCCTCTTGTTGGCTTGTCACGAGGCGTTATGAAATCGGGGTACACCCACAATGATACTGTGTCCCTGTCGTAGGACGTGTCATTGATGCTTTCTCGCAGTCGTTTCTCTTGGGGGCGAGGAAATTGTGTGTACAGACCTCGCGAGGGTAGCACCGACATTTAAACACCATAGGGACCGCCGACGCGTTGTGCGATAATTGTGGTCCCAGTGACACTTATTAGTCAAAATTATGTCACGAGGCGTTATTTAATCGGGGCGCCCACTATTGTGTCCCTGTCGTACGACGTGTCGCTTATGCTTTCTCGCAGTCGTTTCTCTTGGGTCGAGGAAATTGCGTGTACGGACCTCGCCAGGTTAGCCCCGCCACTTTAAAATCATAGGGACCGCCGACGCGTTTTACGAGGGGAAGAGTGGTCCCAGTGACACGTTTAGGTCGAAACTATGTCTGGCCGACTGGGCTTCCCAACTCAGGGACTCCCCGGCATAGCTTGTTCTTGCTACCGTTTTGGTTACAGAGCAGCTAGGTCGTGGGATCGCTGATAGTCAGTTTCGGACGATTGAGAGGTGTTTTTGAACAACGTGGACGCGTCACTGATGGAGATGGACACCTCGATCGAGCGGAGCGGTATACACCCAGAATCGACGTTGCGCCTGACGTGTACTTCACAATACTCCCGTCAGGTAGACGCCTAGCCTCGTACGGGAATTTCTTATCGGACGTATATTTAGTACCTAGGTTGCTTTGGTTTGTCGGTGTCGGTTGTCGGACGGGGTGTTGATCAGCGCCCTCACATTTTGGGATCACGCCTCTCTAAAACATGAGACCCGCGTCGTCAGTGGGAAATGTCGGAACTAATACGCGTACGGTGAGCCGTGGTAGGGTGTATAGGGGTCTTGACTTTATCGCAGCACAGCCCCCAAGACTTTCCCACTGACGGAGAACTCTCCGCGGAGGAGCTACCCCAATGTGTATTTACTTTCGACGTGTATTGCTTATATAGTATTGTCTGCAAACCCATTTGAGTGTGTTTCGAGCTTAGCCTCCAATTTTCCCACGTGTTCATCGGTTTCTGGGTGACTTACTAATAGTATCGAGCTTCCCGCATTGGGGGCCACCTCTAATTTTGCCCATGTTTTTCCTTAAACGTGTTTCCATACAAAGTGCTGTCTCCGCCCTTCATGCCCCTCTCCGTCCTAGTCGTAACTCATATCTGGGATGTCACACAGCAGGCTCCCCCCCCCCCCCCCCCCCCCTCGGGCTGGCTCCCTGTTTTTTTCCCGCTCTTCAGCCCCCACACCCCGCCATACTTGTGTCGTGGTTCCCCAACAAACACGCGGTTCAGAAAGGGTATGCCTATTGTCCCCACCCCCTCCCCCCTCCCCCTTTTCGCCACCCTCCCCCCGTACGCCTTTTCTGCCTTTCATCGAACTCCCGCAAAAATGTCTTTCGCAGAGGATCGCTCCTTGCGTCGAACACGGGGGATGGCGTCAGCGTTCCACGCAAGTCCGAGGAAAGCATGTACTTCGCCTCCAACGCTTCCACAACCGCGGTGCACGCGGGCTTCGCTTCCAACGCTTCCACCACCACCACCGTCGCGCCTGCTGCTGCTGCTGCTGCTGCTGCTGCTGCCGCCGGTGCCTCTGCTGCCGAGAATTTTCTTGGGAATGCATCGGGGTTTACGCTAGGGAAGGAGGCCCTCGAGGGGGGGGGGAGGGGGAGGAAAGGGGACGAAGGGGACGGGGAGGAGGGGGGCGCGGGCAAGCGCGGCGGTGATGTCGGTGGTGGTGGCGGTGGCCAGTCGAAAATGGTGTTGTCCGCTGCTGACCCCTCTGTGCTTATGCTGCCTCCGAGAGTGGGCGACCGGAAGCTTGAGCACGACAAGGAGCGCCGGATGGGAGTTGCTAGCGACCTGGAGGCCGTCGTTGCGGTGAGAGCTGGGGAGGGCGGTGCGAGGACGGCGAGGGGGGAAGGGGAATTGTGTGTATGTGATGGCTGGGACAGGCGGGTGGGTGGGTGATGGTGGTACACAGTGTTTTTTTTTGCCGGTGATGCGCCCGCCTGTTGTAGCGGAGGGGGCGCCGGATCGAAGTTGTGTCCACTGCTGTTATCGTCGTTTCGTGCTCGCGATTGTTGTCACTGGAGTTATCGTCGCCTCTTGTTTATCTTCTTCGTCTTCGTTTTCATGATCATTTTCGTGGCTAGTATCGTCGTGGATGTCGTTTTCGCTCTTCCTCCCTGGCGTCGGGGTCTAGCCGCGCGCTGTGGGGATTGGGTCGATCGTGCGTCATCGTCCGGGGGGGCCCCTCCCGTCTCTCGCGTACTCGTTTTTTATTTTTTTTATTTGCATGTGTGTGCTGACCCTGCCATTCGCCCATGCTTACAGAGAGGTACGTACACAATAGACTTACAGTTGCCGCTTGCAATAACGTTGATATCGGTATGAACACTGCTGTAGGGTAAAAACAAAGATTGAGGCCAATATTTTATGGCAACATCCAGTATTACCAGGTAGACAGTAATCGTCAGCAGTTGTCAGTAATAGCCAAGAATAGTCAGTAAAAGTCAGTAGTAACAGCAGTAGTCAGCAGTAGTCAGTAGTAGTCAGTAGTAGTCAGTAGTAGTCAGCAATAGTCTGTAAAAGTCGGTAAAAGTCGGTAATAGTGAGTCAGACATATTTCGGCCAGAAAATGGTTTACCTCCCTATCGTATGACGTCATAACACGGAAAACACGTACGTATTCCAAACTGAACTGTACGAGTATTATCATTAAAACCTTTTAACCCTAACACAGCAGTACGGAGGCATTCTATTAATAGCGCAAACATCGTAAACATCACGTAAATTGGCTGCTCAGTTGACATTGCACCCACTCACCCCCTCCCTCCCTCCGCCCTGCCAGGAGCTGAACCGCCGCAAGAGTCTGCTCGGCTGGGAGGACGGGGAGGCTGCGTCTGAGTTTGGCGAGGCGTTTCCGTCGGAGGGCGCCGGCGACGCCGCTGCAGCCGTCGACGGAGCTCGCGGGGCTGACGAGGAAGAGATGAGCACGCCTAAGCGGTAAGTTTGATGTCGGTATGCTTCTGTGTCCTCGTTTGTAATGTAGCGGCGGCGTGGTCGCCTATCGCCTTGTAGACGGAGGCGTACGTAGTCAGGGCCACGGCAAAGGGAAAGCCTGGTAGGTATATAGGAGTTAGGGTTCGTGTTTTTGTTTGGCACTTTTGAACTACTCGCACCTTTTTTTTTAGAACGGAGTACACGGGATTACTCATCAGTAGGATCGTTTTCTTTGCCTTGCGACGAGTACCAACTGTTTACAAGTAGGAGTAGTAACCAGGAGCGTCGTTCTTTTTCATTTCCTTTGTTTTTGTGTTCGTCGGGTCGAAAGGGTGGTTCGGGGTTAGTAGGGTTAGAGTTGGGGATTGTCCGGGGTTGTTTGTTTACCCTACGTACACAATGCAGAATGCAGGGCGAGTCAAATGGCATGTGCCGTCCTCATGCGTCCCCACGACATACTTTTTTCACGTGGGACTGCTGTAGCGTAGTGGTTTTCCCAGCAAGGGTTTTGTTTTTTTTGGCCCCTCAGTGGAAGCGTTGGGAACTACTGAGTATTTGTTGTATTTTTGGGAGGATGAGTTGCTTGCTTGCTTGCCGTCGGTGGTGTGCTTGTCTTTGTGTACAGATTGCGCAGCTTGCGTTGTTTTGCCTGGGCAGCGAGTTCGGCCTGCGTTGTGTCCGTTTTTTTGGCTCTGGGTTGGCGGAGAGACGAAGCCGGCTCTCGTCCTGACAATGTGTGTGTCATAGTGGTTCGGAGATCATGTTTATATCTAATATTTTAATAAGGGCTCATCTTAATGAACATCGCTTTTTATTGAAATGGGAAATTAATTTTTGTTTTTGGTTTGTTTTGAATACGATTTCCCTGAAAAAACGTGTTTGGGTCTTTTCGAGGAATGGTGTATTGCGTAAAGAAAACGAATAACGCACAAGGGTCTACGAACACCCGTGAGCAACCAACGAGGCGACCTACGGCCTGTGTGTGTCCTCCCCGGGGCGCCGCTGCCAGCGGAAAATTATGTCTGCCGGCACCGGCTAGGAGGCTATCACTCTAAAGATGTCTTGGGTGGGCTGGCGCAGCCCCGAAGCCCAACGCGGGCAGCAGCGACGGGGATACAGCGATCGAACTTCTACGCCAAGTCGCGACCTGGTCGGTGCTCGTGTGGTTTGGGAGGCAAAGAGGGGTGAACAATTGGATTTGCGACGGCCTATCTTATTTTTTAGGCGCCGCAAGCGGTCTACCCTATGCTAGGGGCCGTCGGACCTCGCGCTCCGGCTGATCCGGTGGCCGTGCCTCTCGGGAATGGTGGATCTCGCCTCTGAATCAGTCGACGACATGGCTCAAGTTTGCGTGGCTTCCTTCGGTTTCATGGAACACGCCACGTCGAGTTGGATGAACTCCCCAACTCAATAAAACGAAAGAGCAAACGAAGTCCCAAAATACTTCTGGTGGAATTCCGTTTTATTGAACTACTCAGTTTTGAAATCGAAATATCTTGCTGGTTATTCACTTTTCGACCAATCAAATGCAAATCGAAACAAACGAAAAATAAAAAACTCAAACAAACGAAAGCAAATGTTCGTTAATACCGGCCTAATCTCACTCGTTCGCTGTCTACTATTTCCTGTTGTTAGTGGTGTGCTTCCTCGTGATGTCCCCCGCCATCTGTCAACCAAACACCTATGCATTTTGCACGGGGTCTTCTCTAAATCTTCCCCCCCCTCCCCACATGCTCCGTCTCGAAAGGGATGCGTGGTCAATGGTCAAATGACTAAGGCAAGCAACAAATGAGTACGGCCCCCCCTCCCCACACACGACTACGGCCATGCATGATATTGAGCACCCCCCGAGTCTATGGTCAAACGACTATGGCCATGCATGCATATGAAGTCCCCCCCCCCTCCCCCGCCCCCCCGGCCCCCGCCGTTGCTTGTTTATTGTCTTTTTATATCCCCCCTGAACGCCCCCGCCCGCGCCCCTGCCCCGCTGCAGAAATCCGGTGGGGCCCGGAGACCGAGTCGGGGAGGAAGGCGACGGAGTTCCCGTATCGGCGGCTTCGCCCGCTGTTGCTGCTGCTGCTGCTGCCGCCGCCGCCACCGCTGGGAAGAGCGACAGTTCTCTCCCGGCCATGAAAAATGCCCCGGTGCACTCTCCAACGAGCGGAGAGGAGCGACGCGAATCGCCGTCCGTCGAAACGCCCTCGGATGTGACCGCGGCGCAGCCGCCTGCCGCTGCCGCTGCAGCTGCCGCTGCCACCGCCACTACAGCACCTACCAAGACCGAGGTGGTATCGCCTCGGGCGGCACCCACGCCTGTAGCTGGCGCTTCGCCCGATGTGGCCGTTATTGCTTCCCCGAGGAGGGCTGACACGGCATCGGCGGAGGGGGCGGATGGTTCCCCGGTGCTAACGCCGAAGGAAGAGGCGGCCGGGAGCGATGTTTTGAAGGTTCTGTCTGCCAACGGCGCGTCGGAAGGGCCTGAGGTGGAGGAGGAGGAGAATCATGCCGATCTGCAAAAGGAGACGGTTGCGGCGGCCGCGGCGGCGAGGACGGCGAAGACGTCGGCGGTGGAAGCGGAGGCGGTGGCGGCCGCGTCGGCGGTGAAGGTGGCGGAGGCTAAGGCCGTGGTGGCGGAGGCGGCGGTAGCGAAGGCGGCGGCAGCAAAGCTGACGGTGGTTGCGGCGGCGGCTAAGGCCAACTCCCCCAGAGTGGTAGCCCCGTCGGCCTCCCCCAAGGCGTACCCGGCGACAGCTACTTCTCCCAAGTTAGCGACGTCTCCTAGACCGGCGGCGGCGGCGCCTAAGGGAACACCGTCCGCTAGGGTGGCGGCAAGTGTCACCTCCACGAGAGCGGCCGCCGCGGCGGCGGCGGCGGCGCAGCCGCACGCCTTGAGGGCGTTGGCGTCCATGCCGAATTCGCCCAAGATTGTGGCCACGCCGAGCTCGCCCATGTCCCTGATGACGCCGGGCGGGTCGAAGGCGTCCAAGAGGGCGGCTCTTTTGAGGGGTATGGCCACGCCAAACTCACCGCGACAGTTAGCGCAGCCAGGCAACTCTCACTTGGCCGAAGGGACTCCGACTTCCCCGTGGGCTTCGCCATCGCAGAGGTCGCCCAGGATGGAGGCTCTGACGAGCTCGCCTAAGCCCACGCCGATCCTGAGCCCATCAAAGGGGACGGTGCTGGCGGCGTTGACGCCGGATACCGCGTCTTTGAGGGTGCATGCAGGGCCGTCCTCGCCGAGGGCTGCTGCTGCTGCGTTCTTGATATCGCCCAGTGGGTCATCCGCGAAAAAGGGGGGGTCTTTCAGACAGCAGATGGGTTCTCCCGCCTCCCTCAGGGGGGCGGTGATGTCGAGCTCCCCTAGAGTCGGGACGGTGGGGAGGCAGCAGTTGGGGACACCAGCCTCGCCGAGAGGGACTGTGAAGCTGAGCTCGCCAAGGGCCGGGGCTGTAAAGCCGGGCTCGCCAAGGGCCGGGGCTGCGAAGCCGAGCTCGCCAAGGGCCGGGGCTGTGATGGGCTCGCCTAGGATGGTGTCTGAAGCAGTGACGGCGGGAACCGTCGCCTCGCAAGGGTGATGGAAGCGGCTGCCTGGACACTGCGCGCCGACCAATCCTTCAGCGGGCTTAGAATTGCTGCTACCGCCAAGGCCAGAGAACGCGGTGGTGGTGGTGGGTGGTGTGTTGTGGGGTGGTGTGGTGGCATGGTGGGCGGTGGGTGCTGGAAAATGGTAGTGGTGGGAGTGCTGGTGGTGGCGGTGGTGGTGGGGGTGGTGATGGGAGGGGTGAGGGCTCAAGGGCGTCGCCGTCCCAACGGCGGGACGCTGGTGGAAGCTCTTCTCGCATCGACGCTATGTGCTCGGACATTCTCACCTGTTCCGACTTAATGACATCGATTCAGGTGAGACGTTTACGGGCGATAGGGTGGTGGGATGGGATGGGATGGAATAGGATGGGATGGGATGGGATGGGATGGGATGCGGTGAGATAAGATGGGACGGGATGGGACGGGATGGGATGGGATGTGGTGGCATGTGGTGGGATGTGATATGATGCGGTGGGATGCGGTGAAATAGGATGGGATGGGACGGGCTGGGACGGGATGGTATGGGATGAGATGGGTGTGGGGTAGTGTGTGGTGGTGTGGAGTAGGGTGGAATGGGATGAGATGGAACGAGACAGAGATGGTGGAAGAGTGCATTTATGAAGGAAAAGGTTGTTTTTGTTGTTCACCCTGTTTTGATAGCCCGAGGCCGTCGCTCGTGGTTGATTTGCTGCTGTATCGATTGTCACGTGCTTGGTGCCCATAGACTAGACCAGGGGTGTAGGTTCCTATTATTCCCGAAAGGCCGTGTGAGCCATGTGAGCCGTCCGGTCGTACACTGATCCCCGCTAGTTTTTTTTTCTGATCGCCCACCCTTTCCATCTTTCTTTCCGAATGCAGGAAAGCGCCAAGAATGCTCCACCCCTCTCCGGGGTCCCCGCCGCCACTGTTGCTACCGCCGACGCCATCGGCACAGCCACCGCCACCGCTATCTCCGCTCTCGCTGACGTAGCAGATGACGTAGTCTCGCTTCCTGCGAGCGCGGGCACGACCGATGCCTGCCCTGAGGATTCCGCTGTCACGCCTGCGATCGGAGACGGACAGGTAATGGATCCGGCTCTCGAGCGTCACGACGCTGCGCTTACCCTCTCTGCCGTGCGGGTCGAAGCTCCGTCGGATTCGGCCACCGGAGACGAGCAGTCCCCCCGCCGCCGGATATTTTCGGACGCGAGGAAGGGCAAGACGGGCGCCGGTAACCGCCGCCCGGCAGCGGCGGCGGCGGGTTCGGGCGCGGCGGCTGCGCCTGCCGCTTCGTCCCCCCGCAAGGGCAAGTACCAGGTGAAGGACTCGTTCAACCGCCTCAAGGGCTGGATCAACGGAGGCTTTGCTGGAAGCAACAGCCGGAAGAACCACGCCAACAATGACGGGTCGCGTTCCCTGTCTCCGAAGAGGAGGGTCGGCGGCGGCGAGAAGTGGGACCGCGGCCGCAATAACGCCGCCGCCGCGGCTGGTCCTGGTTCCATGCCGGGAGGCGGTGCCCCGAGGGGGGTAGTCGACTCGAAAAACCTGACGCCTAACGCCGCCGTGGACCGCGCGGCGGCGCGCGTGGAGGCCAGGAAGACGGCCGAGCGCGAGGCCGTGAGGGCGGCGCAGGAGGCGGGCGCGGCCCTAGCGCGGCAGGAGCGCTTGGCCAGGTCTCCCAAAATGGCCGCCAACGCGCCCAACCACTCACAGCAGCAGGGCAAGGCCCCGCGCAGGAAGGCTGCCCCGAAGAGGACCCCCAACCCCTCGGGGTCTGCGGAGGAAGAGGTTGCGTCGGCCGAACCCGGCGTGGGCGTGGACAAGGGTAAGGGCAAAGGGAAGGGGAAAGGGAAGGGGAAGGAGGCGTCGTCTACCTCTGAGAAGAGGGGACGGTCGCTGATGCGCCCCTTAGAGATGGCTGTGGCGGGATCGTCGTCGTCACCGTCTCCCTCCCCGTTGCTGCTGTCGCCCGACGCGCGCGAAATTGAATGGGCCACGGCAGCCGCGGCTGCTGCGACTGCTGCAGCTGCTGCGGCGGTGGCGGGTGCCGGCGTGACTCCCCGGAAGTGCAAGGTTCCGGCGTCGGCCGCGGCGACGGCCGCCGCGGCCGTGGCCCTGTCTCCCGCTTCCGGCAGGATGGCGGTGGTCGAGCCCGCGGTGTCCTTCCCGCGGCCCGGCTCGAGAGTCAAGACCATGAATGCGGCGAGGTCTCTCGGGGCCACTGTCCCACCGCTGTCGGGGGCTAGCCGCGCTGTCGGCGGCGGCGGCGGCGGCGGCGGTGCCAGCGGCGGTAGTGGGAGCGGCAGCGGCAGTGGCGACCGTAAGGCGAACAGGTCCCCCAGGACCGGAAGACCACCCCCTCAAGCGGGGACTGCGGCCGCCGCGCCGCCGTTGGAGTCGCCCCGCGTGATAAGGTCGCCCAGGGCGGCCGCCCGCGAGTCTCCGAGGAGCGGCGGGTACTCTAGCGAAGACGCGAACTCGACGCCGAGGGGCCGAAAGTCGGGGAGGGCCGTTAGGGTCGCGTGAGGTAAAAAGAAGGGCTTGCCCAAATTGGCCGCTGAATAACAATTTGTACCGGGTACTCGGTACATGTAATATGTTTTTTTTATTGTATTGAACCTTTCATAAAAATATATACTCGTAAAAAACATGGCGTCGTGGCAGAGCGTACGTGCCCTTTTGATTCTGGCTCGAACTTGACCATGATCGTTGAGCGTTGGACGTTGCTTATCTTTTTTGGTGGTGTAGGGGTGAGCGTACGTGCCCTTTTCTTTTCTGGCTCGAACTTGACCATGATCGTTTGGCGTTGGACGTTGCTTATCTTTTTTGGTGTAGGGGTCTTCTGCCGCGCGCGCTGCTTTGCTATTGGCGCGATCCGCCGTGGAGGGAGGGTTTAAGGTTGAGTTGACCGCGATTCTGAATCGGCGGGGGGGGGGGGGGGGGGGGGGGGGGGGGGGGGGGGCGGGGGGGGGGGGGGGGGGGGGGGGGGGGGGGGGGGGGGGGGGGGGGGGGGGGGGGGGGGGGGGGGGGGGGGGGGGGGGGGGGGGGGGGGTTGATGGGCCGTCGTTGCGGTAGGAGAAGCTGGGGGTCGATTTGACGGAACTACGCCAAAGGGTGCTGGGTGGCTGCGTGGGTAGGGGAGGGCGGGAAGGTAATCCGGTTAGATTTGGCTGTGATGCCTACCCTCTCCCATTGCACCGTTGCTTCCTCTTGATTGTTTTGTTAAGTTTTTATTTTACTAAACAGGTTCAGATTTTTGTTTTGCCCTTGAAAGCGGTGTGGGAGATGTGTGGCAAGCGAGGCTGCGGGAGACATCACATTGTTTGTGCTGTGTTGTCTGTCTGCTTGTAACGTGCTCCTTTGTGTCGCTTTGTTGCGGGGTTTCCCCTCTTGCGCAGGTTTAGTTATGTAAGTGTTGGCTTGCTCGCCCTTTCCACTGACCTGCCCGAGCAGTTACGTTGGGGACAGTGGAGGAGGGGGGGCGGGGGTGGTGCTGCTGTTTGTCTGTCTGTGTCTCTTTCGAGGGATTTCTCCGCTCAATCACCGTGCTGCAACTATTTTTGGCACCAGCCACTGCTGCTGCTGCTGCTGCTGTAATTTTCGCTGCACTACGCGATATTTTGCTTGTTCGGGTGACACAGGCCGTTGTCGCCGTCGTGGTGAAGTAGTGGGCGGGGGTAGGGGGGGGGGGGGCGTGCGTTTGCTCAGCGTGACATCCGTTGAATCTAAGAAAGTAGAGATGCGTTGATTGGTCGTCGAACCTGTGGATACTTGAGCACGGAGAGTTGTTATGTTAGGGAGTTGATGCTACACCTCCCAAGATGAAGCTATGTTATTTGGGGGCGCGGCAGGGCTGGACGGTACCCACCCGCCACCCCGGTCGGTCGATGGGCCGCTCGCACATAGGCGTTGGCGGCGGAACCAAGCGGAATGCCCGGCGTGCTTGCTTTGAACATTCTCTGGAGGGACTTGGCGCGACGCACGTGGGAGTTGCCTCTTCTCGCGCATCCTAGTGTGGATGGAGTCGGAACGCTGAGCACAGCGAATGGGGGGCACTATTACTTGCTGCTGCGCTGTGACTCGCGCTTCAACAGAGTCGGGCACGGGGGAGGGGAGGGGAGGGTGCGGGGTGCTCCGGATGTTTTCTAGCTTTCTTTGTGCTTTGCAAACAACCGTGTTTTTTTTACGGCGCTCTCCGTCCGTTGCGTCCTGGGATTGTTCAAACCTGAGGAAGGGCAGGGGTGTCTGATGGCTTTCGGTGTTGGTCAAGGGGTGGGTGGGTAGGTGGGACTGGGGAAGGAGGAAGGGGAGGACGGGGTGAGGAAAGGAGAGGGGGGTAGTATTATCATATTACAGCAGTAAGTAGTGGCTAAAATATTGGAGGAGTGTGTTAGTTGTTCCATAGATGGATATAGGCCGATTGGTCTATTCTGCTGATCGATAAATCGGTTGGCCGTATTGTCGGTCGGTTGGTCGTTCTGGTATGTTTTTCTCGTCGCGATACTTTCACCCTTTCTAAGCATGTACAACCCCTTCTCCACTGGTCGTAATGACGGGCGAAGGGGAACAAAGTTAGTGCGCGTACATACTACATACTTCGTATATATCTTGGCAGTTCCTGGGATGGATGGCGTTTTTTTTTGTCGGGGGCAAGGGTAGAAATATGGACGTGTTGCTTGTAGGTTCGAAAACAGAATATGGTAACGATAACGCCCCTTGCACGTAGTTGTTGCACTACTACTACTATTACTGTAAAAGAAGCGGGGTGCACAATGTCCCTCCACGAATTGGTTGGTGGGTGCACGAAGCAAAAGGAACGGCAGAGACGCAAACGCGGGGTGGCCAGGCAGGCTGGTTGGGTCCCAGGAGGACCAGGCAGGCAGGCTTGTGTGTAAGAGGCGATGTGTACGGTATATACGAAACAATACATTAGTTACTAATCATGCAACATTAACAATATTTTATGATGTGTACAATGGATATGTATAAGGAAACCTGGCAAATTGACCAACACATCATGTACGGTAACGGGCGAGATTGATATTACTGATGCCTTGGAAAAATTTGTTTTCCTCTGCAGAGAGGAAGAGCTCCAACTTCGGAATCGATTTGAAACACGATGCTTGTACGAATTTATCGGCGATATCATTTTTTGTGGGGATGACGACCTTTCTTGTGATTGTTGTTGAAAAATATACCTACATAATACCACCTGAACAAGTACTCGAGTGCGCAGCAGTTACTATGATTTAGTAGTGGCCGACCACGTTTCTCTCCGCCCCCCGTTGTATGAAGTAGACGTGTATCGATCTTTAGCAGAAATGTACTATTAATAGCTGCCGACACACATTTTTTCTGCCGCCCTCCAATGCAAAGAAGACGTGGCGCTACGAGTACGTACTATGATTATCAAATCGATGTTGTCGTTGTGGGTGCGACCCCGCGACGCAAATGTCCCTGCCAATGATCCAGATGATGACGTCATGTTACAGCAGCGTCCGCCTCTCGGGCCAGTGCCGAGTAGGTTCACCTCATTGCTGGTTGAGTTCGATGGAGAGATAGAGTTTCCTCCCGAAAGGCTGCCCAAGCTCTCGTCCGAGAGCTGCAGATTATCCCGGGTGTCCGATTTTGGACGCGTAGTGCATTGGTTAAGCGTAAGCCAAGCGCATAGCGGGCATCAGACAGGTACACATTTGACAAATGGACACATATCACTGGGGGTGGTTTTGAACTAAAAACCAGGTAAGAAGCCCTCTTGAGCATACGCCCAGCTTTCAGCCTGATTCGGCGTTCCATTGGCATAATGGCGTTCCTATGAAGGGAACCCATCCTCGATCTCCATCGTTCAAGCGGGAAGCTTCGTACAGCTTGACCCCCGTTGTAACGATAGACCCTCCGCGTAGCACTGGCCACGACAGTCGCTCACGCATCATTGTATTAACCCCTGGCAGCCAGCCCGCTGCAACACCCCCCCTGCCCGACGCATAACTATCGTCGGTGCAAAACGAGCATCCCGGTCACGGCCCGGTAAGAGCGTGCTCGCCTTCCTCCTCTACCCCCGTCGTCGGTCCGGCATTTGTAACACCCCCACTGTCCGACGTGTGGACTATCGTCGGCCCAGAAAGGGCTTCCCTGCCGTCAGGTGCGCCTTGGTTCCTTGGCGCCCCCGTCGCTGCAACACCCCCCCCAGCCCGGCGCGTGTAAGCGTCGGTACCAAGCGGGCATTCCATGCGATGAACCGATATCCCCTTCCTCCTCGGCTATCCGTCACTGCGATGCCCCTCCAGCCCGGCGCATGTGACCGTCGGTGCCAAGCGGGCATCCCGGTTAAGATCCGGTAACAGCGAGTGTGCCTTCCTCCTCCGTCCTACGCCGTCGGGCCGACGTTTGGTGGAGTGGCGACGCGCACCTTGTAAGGTGGCGAGACGTGCGTCCGTGCTGGCCATTGTCCATTCCTGAGACAGCAGAACTCGATCAACCGACGCCTCGTACTCCCAAGCGTTCCTTGTCCATTGTAGAACTCCGTCCGCGCGTCATGAAGCTATCTGCCTGACTCTTGCTCTTGCTGCGTCCTCTGCGCCGGCCAAGAAGAGCATTCCCACCGTCACAACAGCTGCGTGACGTTTTTGACCCAACAGCCCCGTGTCACTCAAACACAAAAACAAAGACGGGTCCTTCTCACAAGTCAGAACCCGAGACGGCGCTCACCTTCGCCGACCCGTTCGACAATAGCATGACAGGTGCTTACCTTTCGCCGTCGAAGCGCTACCGCCGAATCTACTTGCAACACGCACGAGAGATGCTTACCTCATCTCCCGATCGGCGGCGATTGACAAAGTGCTCACCTCACGTTTCAACCGAATACCTCCGAGTTACTCTACAACTTGTTGTTGATACACTGATAAACTCTCAAAATCTACAGAGCCCAAATCGCAACCAGGCCCGGGTTACCCTCGTGCGGGGGAATATCAGCCAGTCCTCCGGAACTTAAACCCGGACTCCAAATACTGAAGCTCCCAACAACCAGAATCCGGGTTGCCAGATTTCCAACACCCTGGGTCGCTGTTGATGGTGTTGTACCGGGTCGCGATTGATGATGCTGCCGACCCGACTGGTTCCTCGCGTCTCCGTGACGACCTGTTCTTCCACTGTCTTCGAAATGCTTGCTGTTTAGCTTGCCCTTCCGTCCCCGCGATCATATAGACCCTCCACGCGACGCTGGTCCAGACAGCCGTCGTGCATCTCAGTGTCCTAGCGCCCGCCCGACTGCAACACCCCCCCTGCCCGACGTATAACTACCGTCGGCGCAAAGCGGGCATGCTGGTCATAGACTACCGTCGGCGCAAAGCGGGCATCCCGGTCATAGCCCGGTGACAGCGTAGGGCGTTCTCCTCCTCGCCTTCCCGCTACTGTAACAGTCCAGCGACCCGGGGACCGTGTTCCAGCAGTCCTGACGATTGTGATGCTCTTCAGTGACTCCACAATATCCGTTTTTCCAGCAGCCCAACCCGATAATAGATGATGCGGCAATCCCAGCAAACGTTCTCCGCTGGTAGTTCCCATCGATATNGGGGGGGTACTCATTTGTTGCTTGCCTTAGTCATTTGACCATTGACCACGCATCCCTTCCGAGACGGGGGGGGTACTCATTTATTGCTTGCCTTAGGCATTTGACCATTGACCACGCATCCCTTTCTCGAGACGGAGCAGGGGGGTGGTAACAAAATACAGGCTCACCCAATCGCGAATAGCGTGCCTATCGTCAAAACCTTGACGCAAACAAGGCTCGGAGTGCTTCCGGGGCAGAGGGGTGGGGTGGTGGTGAGCACTGGTACTGGGTTTTTCCGTCGGTAAAAAACCGTGACTGTAGGCGAAACCCCCGAACAATATCTTAAAATACACATTGGGATGTAGAAGCGTATTCGGTAAATATTCGGTATATGTTCGGTACATATTCGGTACATATTCAGTACATATTCAGTTTCGATGGTCGAGGAGCCCTAACCCGCCAGGGTAGTAAGACTGGGGTCACGGCAGGCGGGTTTATTTTTGTATCCAGTACTCTCAGCTGCTGAGAGCCACTCTCGGGGCCGAGTGACAACCTTATTATCTGTTGGCGCTCCTGATTCTTGGCGTAAGCGTTCCGTTCTCGCAATGTGCACCCTCATGCATGGGAATAAGTGCTACTCCACGACGGCGACATAGTGTTTGAAGTGAGGTACAGAGTCACTTGCCTTGTGTGGCGTATGGTATGCCAAACCAAACCCTACACATATCACCATGGCCTTTTAGTATGATGACCATGAAGCCCATACGAGTTATTTGTACACACGTCAGTGTGTATCTGTTTTGTATTGGGCCATTCTCAAATCCGTAGATCGTAACTGCGTGGCGTTTAGCATGCACCACTACTGAAGTCTATAAATAAAATGCCGAATTATGTAGATAATCAAGGCCCTGCCGTTGAATATGATTATGGCAAGAACAAATCTTGATTCGAAAATCGTGATTGTTCCTGGTTATACTCGTTGATCTTGCCACACTATCTTACTCACATTCCCAGTGTGTGTCACCCAGAAGTAGGCCCCCGTCACCATCACGTCGTTCCAAAAAGGAGCGGAGCAGCAGGACAAGGCGATCGCTAGCGCCGTGCAGCGCCAGACGGTTTGGACAGAGCCGACCACGCTGTGGACTCTCCGCAGCTGGGAAAACGCCTACTGCAGAGAAGGTCGTACAAATCCCACGGCAGTAGATGAAGGGAAAGGGGGGAGGGGTGGGGGGAGGGAGGAAGATCAAAGCCGTGGAGGTAGGAAAGACAAGGCGAGAGGAAGATAGAGAAGGCAAGACGAGGGGGGGTAATGGTCGATTGGTGATCACAAGGTGAGCTTGCCGACTGGGCGTTGAGTCAAGCATGCTAGAGCTGTCTTTGTGTTAGAGAATACCCGGAAGGGTGGAAATGGAGCCAATCGCCTGTGGTAAACGACTTGGTGAGCTGTCTGTTTATGACGGTTTAGCTGTCACACTGGTCTACTGTAATTTGATCGGGTTGCAAATGAGCACTAACACCTTGGGGAGTGTGATGTTTGTGTTTTCGTTAGCAAGGACCGGCGCTTGATTTTAAACCCACTGAGACATTAGCTGTATTCCGCATTCTTATTCCGAATACGTCCCCTGTACGTTCAGCCGATTGAGCTATTGTAAACGGTCGACATTAGTTCCCGCAGCTTGTCCACAGAAACAACTACAAAAAATGTGCTGATGTTGTGTAAACCTTTACAAAGCAAACAATACGAGAGAGAGAGAGAGAGAGAAAACATAGGTTGATTGAGGGCCTTCGTAATCCGGTAGTGGCAATAGCACCGACTACTGGTGTACACACTGCGGCACCTACTGTAGCACCTACTGTAAAACCTACTGTAAAACCTACTGTAAAACCTACTGTAAAACCTACTGTAACACCTACTGTAAAACCTACTGTAAAACCTACTGTAAAACCTACTGTAGCACCTACTGTAGCTCCTACTGTAGCATATTAACGAGGATCCTCACTTGAGGAGCTCTCAATCTCATCCAAAACGCGTATCTCCGCAACGCAGTACACACGATACACGCTTACGGGAAACCACTATAAACCAGGTCAAACCAAACGAAACCAAAATGGGTGTAAAACAATATGGGATTGGATTCGAACGATAAGGCATGCCTTATTGGGCAGTTCCTCGCTTCAGCAGCGCCGCCAGTCAAGAAACAAAATCAGTCAGAATGTGCTACGTTCCCCTCTCGTTGAACGCCTCTCGCAGAATAGGAACACGGATATATTGAAACGAATGGGACTATTACGGGGGGCCATAGTAATCACTAGTAAGGGCCCGTTTTAACGAAGAAGAAAAAAAAAACAATTTGGAAAAAAAAACAAAATCAAATCCGCTTTTCATTGGTCAACACACGCACCAGCACCAAAGATTAGGATCTTGGGGCATAATAGTTGGTGCTGGTGCGTGTGTTGACCAATGGAAAGCGAATTTGATTTTAGTTTTTTTTTCCAAATTGAATTAATTTTATACTCGTTAATTCGGGCCCTAAATAAGAACTACGGTACACACAAAAACCTATATGTTTGCCTATTTTCACTAAAAACAGTTGGTCCTTTTACTACGGTCCCCGGTAACGGTTTTTGACCATACATATATGAGCGATAACGATATCATACAGATCGCACAGATCATACATACCATACAGATCATACAGATCATACAGATCATACAGATCATACAGATCAGGAATATATCTGTCATGAATGGTATAGTCCAACAAGTGGATATTTATAGTTTATCGGCAGATCATACAGGTCATACAGATCATACAGATCATACAGATCATACAGATCATACAGATCAGGAATATATCTGCCATGAATGATATAGTCCAACAAGTGGGTATTTTTAGTTTATCGGCTGATGTGTGAGGAGCTCGTTCCCCCGTCCGTCCTTACTCGTTTGACCCGAAAACTACCCCCCATCTCCGCGCCGTAGTGTGACTCACACCTGAACAATCCTGGTGATGACGATCGCGATAGAAATGCTGGAGATGGCCCACAGGTTGACGGCCGTCAGCTCGACGAACTTGAAGAAGTATATGAAAGGTCCAGCGGTTCTCCTAGAGCTCCAGCAGTTCAGCACCATCACGGACATGATGAACTGGCTGAGTACGTAAGCTACCCCGCTTTGGGAGGCGTCGGAGCAGGCAACAGGACAGAGGAGGGGGGACGGGCGGGGAGGGGGGGGGGGCGTACTCATTTGTTGCTTGCCTTAGTCATTTGACCATTGACCACGCATCCCTTCCGAGATCGAGGGACGGGGGGGGGGCGGGGGTACTCATATCGTGCACGGCCGTAGTCGTATGACCATAGACCCTCGCATCCCTACAATGCCGGGACGGAGCACGTTGGGTTTTCACCAACCAGGCAGACATTGCTTGCACCAAGCGCGAAGAGCCGTGAGGTATTGGGCGAGTCGCATGGAGGGTGAGCTGCATCCTGCTAAGAACCGCCTCTGAGGCGGACTTGCATATGGACGACAGCCTCCATTGAATTGATATAGTTTCTGGTGTGGCCACTCCCAGAGACAGCAATGGGTATCACTATGTATCTGCCTCGTGGATGCCTTACCATATACACGCTACGTGATACGATCATTCCCCTTGTGCGGAGTTGAGTTCATTAACCCGCACAAATGATCTACCAGACTGCTAGATTGGGTGACCGCCAAAACAAAACGAAAACATAGAACGGTACCCGGGTTGTCTAGCTCACGCAGTGAGAGGCTGTGTTACAGCGTCATCGCCAGGTGACGCCAACCCAACCTATAAATGTATAATATATTTATAGGGGGGGGGGGGAGCGGAGAGAGGGGAGGGGTCATTGAGCACAATGACGAGACAGCATGTCGAGCTGGCTGGGCACGTACCCCATTTCCGGCAGAAAACGTTCTACGCTGTTCAGAGTGCACGCACTCTCCTTTAATTTATGAAATGTTTAACTCGTACATTGTCAGAATTTATATAATGTCCTACCGCCACCACGACTACCACTACAGCCAACTCTACCCCCACCACCACAACCACCACCAACAACAACACCAACACCAACACCAACACCAACACCAACAATAACAATAACACGACCACCAACACCACCACTAACACCTGTTAGCATATGGACGTTGAGATCCATACGTATCTATTGTGATGTGCAGTCACTACGCACTGATACGAATATATGAGTATCTTAGTCTAGATATTCGGCTTATTGCAATATGCGGATAGATTACGAGTTTGTCTTACTCGTAGTGCGCCACATTGTTTGTCCCAAGCATCTTCATCAGGAACGATGCTGAGAACGTTGCTATAATGTTCCTATAACATTGTAGAGAACATTACAGGGAACAGTACCAACTACGGTAGAATGTAACTGCCCGTAGCATGGGCATTGTACCGGGATTATCAGGTGCGGGCATCCCCCACCTCGATCACTCATCTCATCTCAACTCTACTCCGCTTCCCTCTTCTTCTCTTCTCTTCTCTTCCTTTTCCATTGATCTCCCTGAGGTCAATCTTCTTTCCATTATGGCCACATAAGCGCCTATTCAAACCATGACTTTTCTTCTTCTACACAAGTGATCTTCACGGACACTTCGGTGCCACCTCTGCCATCTCTCTCCGTAGAGACAGAGCCTCGACACACGCGTCATTATTTCAACACCAACACCAACACCAACACCAACACCACCACAAACACAAACACCACAAACACCAACACCAACACCAACACCAACACCAACACCAACAACAACACCAATACCAACAATAACACGACCACCAACACCAACACTAACACCAACACGAACACCAACACCAACACCAACACCACCACCACCACAAGCACCACAAACACCACCAACACCAACACCAACACCAACACCAACACCAACACCAACACCAACAATAACACGACCACCAACACCACCACCAACACCAACACCACCACCAACACCAACACCAACACCAACACCAACACCAACACCAACACCAACACCAACACCAATACCAACACCAGCACCAACACCAACACTACCACGAACACCAACACCAGCACCAACACCAACACCAACACGACCACCGCCACCACCATGTTCGGCCACCGTCAGACGCGTGAGGAGATATGGGTGGCGACTTCGTTTTTTTTGGAGGCTGCTACCTTCAGGAGCTCTCGTATTCTTCTTGTCTTCATTCAACAGCTGGTTTTCGAAAGCTTTGCCCTGGTAGGTGCTGAAAGCCCTCGAACCCAACCCTCATGGGCTCCTTATATACGTCTAAAGCGGAACATTGCACAGATGCTCCGAGTACGAGCAGTATCCCGGAGTATCGAACCCCGAAACACTCCCAGTACACGAAGTACCTGAAGTATCTTATCTCCAATACTTCTTACTTTACCCCAAGGTACTCGGAGCATCTGTGAAAGATTGGTGTAAACTCGTAATATCGGAAGCCTTTTTTGCATCATCGGTAGCTCCGTACCACGGAGGAGCTCCGTCTGTGAGAAACGCATAAACACATTTGAGCCTCAAACGTTCACCCATTGTGGTGGCACTACAACTCACCCCCATCACCACCACCACCCAGTCAGTAGGGAGGTCGTGTGCACTACGTACGAGGCATGCATACAGCCATGGTTAGCTGCGTCTGATTGGCTCGAGGTCAGGATGAGAGTGAGGGTTAGAGTTGATATATGTATATATATTCGTCTCGTGATGCTCAACCATTCTCTCGAATGCGGGCTTAAGCTACCATCAGCGACGCCACCACCACCACCCACTCGTACGTAGTGTGGGATATCGTATCAAAAGTGTCGATATTTATCATATCGAAGGCGCTTTTTACGTATATATTTGAAGCAAAACTTCAATATATATAATGTCGACATCGTTTTGATTGGTTTTGTTATTTTTATTCGTCGGTATCGTATAGAAATATATATATATATATATACAAAGTATAAATATGACCGTTCAATTTACCAACACTACCCACTTCAACCTATCAAATATCGAGATCGTGTTGATTGGTTTTGTTTTGTTTTGTCAATCGGTGTCGTACCGAACTCAAATCTCGTTCACAAACATCGACAGCACTACCCACCTAAATCTATCAAATGTCGAGATCGTCTTGGTTGGTTTTACTTATTTTGTTTATCGGTGTATCGTACCGAACTAAATTATCGCCCAATATCCCAACACTACAGTGCCCACCACATACATGCTGGTGTGCCGTCACTCCCACCTGGTCCAATGAAGAAAGAATATCCGCATGTGCTGTCTCCGAGAGGGGTTGAGCCAGGGGTGGAACACGGACAGGCTGATGCACAGCGCTACCAGCCGAAGCATGTTGACGATCTGTTCAAAACAAAAACAAACCGCACATCATGAGACAGGCCATCAGACAGATCCCGACACGATACGATCTGCATCTTCTCGTCCAACAAAGATAGATAGATTGATAGATAGATCCCTGGTCTACAGTATTTTTCGTGTTGGATTTCCCATTTGACAACGTGTAGCGTGAGATACGATAAGTGTCTATAATAACCAAAAAAACACGATGAAAGAACAGAAAGTCCAGACTCAAGACCACGGTACAGATGCAACATGATTTGATTTGCTGGTGGTGGCCACTTGGAGAGCTATATGTACCTGACCAAAAAAAATGTTTTTAGTGGAATAACAAAATTACTATACGTATACCCGGTGAATATTTCCATCGCCCAATTAAACGAAAAAAAATTGTTGCAACAAAAATAATGAATTTCCGACGATTTTTTCCTTTTAGGACTGCAGTCCCGTTTTGGGGACAATCCACTCTAATTCTAAGTAATTTGTCCCCAAAACGGGACTGCAGTCCTAAAAGGGTTAAGGCATCCCGTCCTTCAGAAAACGTTTAACCCATTCAGAACTGAAAAAAATGTCTCAGACTACTTTCAAGTAGTTTGTCCACAAAGTCGGGGGACCAGTTCTTAAGGGGCCAAGCCGGAAAAAAGGGTACTACAGTACCTCTATGATATCGTAGCAAGCGTCTATCTTAGAAGATGGAGCTACAAATCAGAGCCAAGTGAAGGGAGTTTCGCCTCCTCGAAATCGATACTAATCAGTTTTGGATAGTGGTTGAGTTTGCATGTTATTACACCACTCGGCCCGGAACTAAAATGAGCGTTCGATTGGGTTGAAATAACAATGCCCGAGAACGGTTCTTTCCGTGCCGTTCAGAATGGTAGAGCATGTACCAGGTATGCATGAGGTATGCATGTAATAACATTGTTGCCAGCACGATGCGTGAAACGTGGAACTCGTGATAACGCATTATTTACTACATAGGATATGGGATAACCACAGGGAGGTACCAGATTTCATGTGATAAGCGTCCCTTATGGTATGGATTGTGACCCTCGATATGTGGGACCCTGGTACAGAGTATACAGCACTACAGTATATGCCAAGGGTAACGTTTAAAATGACCAACTACCACGAGAGTAACAGCACAACAATGGACTATTAATAGACGCACCATACAACGAATACCGGTATTTGAAATGTACAGTGCCAAACACTAGGTAAATGGGAATTTAAAAATAGATTGGGTGCGTGGAGGGAAGAACATATTTAACTCTTCTCCCGCAAAACAAATGGAGGCTCGCAGCGGGGTAAGAGGGAGGGGAGAAATGCCTGGTATGTAGCGCCGGATCTAACGTACGAAAGGGACAACTATAACATACCTGGTACTATTATTCCTGCAAATGCGATGGGGGAAAAGAATCAAAGAAACAAAACGAGCTCACCTGTGAGCAAACAGATCATTTACCGTAGTAAAATGAGTGGCCCCTCTATAGCGCCGGCATATGCCAGCCAACAATACCAGCACTATTATAACAGCCAACCACACCGGCCCTATAACAGACGCATGCTGCGGTAGAGGTTCGCCTATTTGTTTTGTGGAGCTCCTCATTTGAGGAGCTCTATACTAATAGTAAGTAATAGTAAGCCACCTGCCTTTGGAGGAAGGTGGAAGTTGCTACCCGATCGATGGACAATCCCATGGGCTGACTGTGCAATGGAAAATATTAAAACCCAAGACGGAACAACCCGACCAGTTTGGGTTAACCCCTAAAGAACTTGTCCCCCGTTTTTGGGGAAAAACTGACTTGGAAATAGTGTGGGATAAGTTCTCCAGTTCTGAACAGGTTAAGGAGCCCGATCATTCAGAAAAAGTGCTACCAGGTATCTCTATCGTAGCACGCGTCAAAATAGACGAAACCGTCACCATCAGTACCTACTCCGCACACTGCCAAACTGGTCCATCCCATATAGACGCATGATACGATAGAGGTGCACCGTGTTTTTTTTTAGCTCCTCACTTAAGGAGCGTCATACCTCACCGAAAAACGTTTTTTTTTTTAGGAAAACCAAATGTATACGCGATCAACAATCCCATGACCTATGTACCTCTCGGGAACATATTTTCGACGCAAGAATAAAGGTTAAACGATCTTGGGGTAAGGGCCCGTTTTAACGAAGAAGAAAAAAATCAATTTGGAAAAAATAAAAATAAAATCCGCTTTTCATTGGTCAACACACGCACCAGCACCAAAGATTAGGATCTTGGGGCATAATATTTGGTGTTGGTGCGTGTGTTGACCAATGAAAAGCGAATTTGAATTTTAGATTTCCAAATGGAATTTAAAAAAAAAAAAAAATGCGTTTATTTTGTACTCGTTAATTCGGGCCCTTAAGGATCCCTATTGATCAGACAAATTTCAGCCGGAAAGTGCTACCGCTATCGTGCGCCTAGCGATGATATCATACCGGCACTCTAGCGGGCAGACAGCACCATACTCACCCGTGGAACTATACAGTGACCGCTACGCACTGTACTACAGTAGGGGTGCCCCAATAAGGCGGTGGTGTGCCTTTAGAGCAAAATATGACCGCGACTTATGGAGGCAAGCCGCCTTATTCATTCCAGGTTACGAGCGCGATTTCCAAGTCGCGCCAAGCGGTTTTAACCGCCTTATCGGGATACCGCCTTATATCGGGATACCGCCTTATATCGGGATACCGCCTTATATCGGGATACCGCCTTATATCGGGATACCGCCTTATATCGGGATACCGCCTTATATCGGGATACCGCTTTATATCGGGATACCGCCTTATATAGGGATACCGCCTTATATAGGGATACCGCCTTATATCGGGATACCGCCTTATATCGGGATACCGCCTTATATCGGGATACCGCCTTATATCGGGACACCGCCTTATATAGGGATACCGCCTTATATCGGGATACCGCCTTATATCGGGATACCGCCTTATTGGGGGACCCCCGCTGTACTATTACGGGGGACCATAGGTAAAAGGACCAAATATTGTCAGTAAAAATGGGTATCATAAATATATTGAGGTTTGTGTGCATCGTAGGCCCTACTTATGATATATATGGTCCTCCGTGTAATACTGTTGTATTGTGGTTCCGTCATTCGTCGGTGGGGGGAGTCTCGTGTCAGTCAAAAAGATGGTTGAACTGGAACGCACCCCCCCCCCCCCCCCCCCCCCCCCCCCCCCCCCGTTCATGGTGTGGCTGGCATCATACCGTGCTCTTTGTGGGGTAGAGTGGGCACAAAACCAAACACGGGACTTGACATGTACGACATGTATGGTACTTTCGCGCCTTGTCGAAGACTGAAGTATATATGTAGTATATTTTTATCCATCCCATGTATTATCTTCGCACTTCTGTCTTTCTCCCTCCCTAATAATAGTCGTAACTCAGATCCGGGGTCACAAAGTAGGCTCCTCTCCCTCCTGCCCCACTACGGTTCTTGCCTTGCATTTTTATCGCGAGAAGATTTCAGCACTTTCTTCCCTCGTCAACTCTCGTCGAATTTTATATATATATATATAGGTGCCCGGTTAAGTATGAATTAATATCCGAGTTGGCCGTGTTTACATTGATACCATATATACACACTTGTTCGCCCCTCTGTCCTAAAATACAAGGACCTCTTATACGAAATCTTGATGTACGAACCGTACTTGAACTTTGGAAGAGGGTGGTATAAGTATTACGAGCAGCCCGCACGGAAGTGTAAGAACCGCTTGGTATTCATAATATTTTGCAACCCAACCGTTCTTGGTGTTTTAGATCTGGGCGGTATTTCTATTATCCAAAACCTTGCAGGCGACTCGACGCACACAATAGTAGGAGGTGTGCAGAAAGGAAGCTATTTAGACTCTGTGTACATACATTCGTGTGTGACGCGTGCTGCGATAGAGGTGCACCATGCTTTGTCTGAGCTCCCAACTTGAGGAGCTCCACACCTCACCGAAGAACTACAACAGTAGTTTTGGAGGGGGGAAAAGGCGTTACCCGATGAAACATTCCATTTATTACCTGAGTCTAGTATGAAAAATATTACAGCACAAAAATGAAAAGTCTGACGATTTTGGGTTAAGGGCCCGTTTTAACGAAGAAAAAAAAAAAAAATTGGAAAAAAAAAAAAAAAATCCGCTTTTCATTGGTCAGAACCCGCACCACCACCCAAGATTATACCGCAAGATCCTAATCTTTGGTGCTGGTGCGTGTGTTGACTCGATGAGCAATGCCATTATTACCTGAGTCTAGTATGGAGCAATCCCACGGTAGGGGCACCACTTTTAGGTTCAATGTTTTCTGACCGGTTGTGCTCCTCACGTGAGTAACCACCGGATACCATTATTACCTTACTGGTGTATTTGTTTTTGGACTACCGCATTGGAAGGTTTGATCGGGTTGCGCGAGCGAATGTTTCCGAAGTCATGTTTCGGGTGGGGTATTGAGCTCCTCATGTGAAGAGCTCAGAAAAGTATGCTGCGCCCCTACCGTGGGATGACTCTATGAAAAATATTACAGCACAAAAAATGAAAGTCTGACGAATTTGGGGTAAGGAGCTCGATTATTCGGGAAATATGTCCGCCAAAAAGTGTCACTGGGACTGCCTCTATCGTATAGGTCACGCGTAGTCTGTTTTGTTTGATGTTTCCCCTGGGAGTTTTCTTTTTTCGGAGGGGATGTTTATGAGTGAGTGATGCTGAAGCTGCTGCTGCTGCTGCTGCTGCGTCAAATAGGTGTGTATGGCTTTGTAGTGTAATATTAATAGCCACGAATAGGTTTTCATTTCTTTTGTTTGGTCTACCCTTGTGGTGTCTCTCATTATTCCGGGGGGGGGGGTAATGATTCAGTGTGATCACCGTTGAAGCTCATCGTGTTGCCCTTTGCATCGGATGACACAACACAAAAACATACACGAAGTACTGTATTTCTGGCATGAAAATAGTGCAGGCGATGCTGTACTTCTGCGCGACAAACGTGATGGCGTGTGTGGCGCCGTGTATGGGACGGGGGGTGGTGGGGGTTACTCATGTCGTGCACGGCCGTACTCGTATGACCATAGACCCTCCAATGCCATTCTACGCAGCTCGTAAAGTTGAGTATCAACTATTTAATATATTGAACTTACAGCTGACGTATGTATAATGGTCTTGTTTAATGCCGGGACGAAGCACGTTGGGTTATCACCAACCAGGCAAATTATTGCTTGCACCAAGCGCGAAGCGCCGTGAGGTGTTGGGCGAGTCGCATGAAGGCTGTGAGTTGAATCCTGCTAAAAACCGCTTGTGTTTGGGGGGGGGGCATGTAAGACTATAAGACACCTAACCCCTACTAAAGAGACTGGTGATACGGCTGAGGGGTCACATTTAAGGTCCTACAGTAGTTTTTAACCGCCCAGGGGCTCTCTGCCGAGTAGAACTAACCTATTTACTTGCCGCCTTAACCTTGTTTTTCAATTTATCTTTTGTGATCTTTTTGTGTTCCGATATCCACTCTCATGGGAATGCGGTAGAGGGTGGTCGCTTGTCAGTCGCGTATGTTTCTACCGATGAGAGATAAGAGCCACTCGGCCCGAGGAATCACCTTATTGCACGGCAGTCTTGAGTTTTAAAGCTGTATTCAGTGTTTCGCGGCATGCCCAATTATCTATGCCACTTACTCTCTGTGACGACAGCAAAAACGTTTTGCGTCATCACATTTTGAGTGAGCGAGGTGCATAATAAGCCACTCGCCCGAGTGGCCGGATTGCTGGACTAAAAATGGGCGTATATAGAATATACCCCCCTACCGTTGCGCCAGTCTTGTTCATAACACGGTCGCACAGGTATCCGGGACCCCCCCCCCCCCCCCCCCCCCGTCCATTTCTACGGTGTCTTGGTTCATGGTGTGGCTGGCATCATACCGTGCTCTTTGTGGGGTAGAGTGGGCACAAAACCAAACACGGGACTTGACATGTACGACATGTATGGTACTTTCGCGCCTTGTCGAAGACTGAAGTATATATGTAGTATATTTTTATCCATCCCATTTATTATCTTCGCACTTCTGTCTTTCTCCCTCCCTAGTCGTAACTCAGATCCGGGGTCACAAAGTAGGCTCCTCTCCCTCCTCCCCCACTACGGTTCTTGCCTTGCATTTTTATCGCGAGAAGATTTCAGCACTTTCTTCCCTCGTCAACTCTCGTCGAATTTTATATATATATATAGGTGCCCGGTTAAGTATGAATTAATATCCGAGTTGGCCGTGTTTACATTGATACCATATATACACACTTGTTCGCCCCTCTGTCCTAAAATACAAGGACCTCTTATACGAAATCTTGATGTACGAACCGTACTTGAACTTTGGAAGAGGGTGGTATAAGTATTACGAGCAGCCCGCACGGAAGTGTAAGAACCGCTTGGTATTCATAATATTTTGCAACCCAACCGTTCTTGGTGTTTTAGATCTGGGCGGTATTTCTATTATCCAAAACCTTGCAGGCGACTCGACGCACACAATAGTAGGAGGTGTGCAGAAAGGAAGCTATTTAGACTCTGTGTACATACATTCGTGTGTGACGCGTGCTGCGATAGAGGTGCACCATGCTTTGTCTGAGCTCCCAACTTGAGGAGCTCCACACCTCACCGAAGAACTACAACAGTAGTTTTGGAGGGGGGAAAAGGCGTTACCCGATGAAACATTCCATTTATTACCTGAGTCTAGTATGAAAAATATTACAGCACAAAAATGAAAAGTCTGACGATTTTGGGTTAAGGGCCCGTTTTAACGAAGAAAAAAAATATTAATTTGGAAAAAAAAAAAATCAAATCCGCTTTTCATTGGTCAGAACCCGCACCACCACCCAAGATTATACCGCAAGATCCTAATATTTGGTGCTGGTGCGTGTGTTGACTCGATGAGCAATGCCATTATTACCTGAGTCTAGTATGGAGCAATCCCACGGTAGGGGCACCACTTTTAGGTTCAATGTTTTCTGACCGGTTGTGCTCCTCACGTGAGTAACCACCGGATACCATTATTACCTTACTGGTGTATTTGTTTTTGGACTACCGCATTGGAAGGTTTGATCGGGTTGCGCGAGCGAATGTTTCCGAAGTCATGTTTCGGGTGGGGTATTGAGCTCCTCATGTGAAGAGCTCAGAAAAGTATGCTGCGCCCCTACCGTGGGATGACTCTATGAAAAATATTACAGCACAAAAAATGAAAGTCTGACGAATTTGGGGTAAGGAGCTCGATTATTCGGGAAATAATATGTCCGCCAAAAAGTGTCACTGGGACTGCCTCTATCGTATAGGTCACGCGTAGTCTGTTTTGTTTGATGTTTCCCCTGGGAGTTTTCTTTTTTCGGAGGGGATGTTTATGAGTGAGTGATGCTGAAGCTGCTGCTGCTGCTGCTGCTGCTGCAGTCAAATAGGTGTGTATGGCTTTGTAGTGTAATATTAATAGCCACGAATAGGTTTTCATTTCTTTTGTTTGGTCTACCCTTGTGGTGACTCTCATTATTCCGGGGGGGAGGGGTAATGTTTCAGTGTGATCACCGTTGAAGCTCATCGTGTTGCCCTTTGCATCGGATGACACAACACAAAAACATACACGAAGTACTGTATTTCTGGCATGGAAATAGTGCAGGCGATGCTGTACTTCTGCGCGACAAACGTGATGGCGTGTGTGGCGCCGTGTATGGGACGGGGGGTGGTGGGGGTTACTCATGTCGTGCACGGCCGTACTCGTATGACCATAGACCCTCCAATGCCATTCTACGCAGCTCGTAAAGTTGAGTATCAACTATTTAATATATTGAACTTACAGCTGACGTATGTATAATAGTCTTGTTTAATGCCGGGACGAAGCACGTTGGGTTATCACCAACCAGGCAAATTATTGCTTGCACCAAGCGCGAAGCGCCGTGAGGTGTTGGGCGAGTCGCATGAAGGCTGTGAGTTGCATCCTGCTAAAAACCGCTTGTGTTTGGGGGGAGGGGGGGGGGGGGGGGGGAAGAAGACTATAAGACACCTAACCCCTACTAAAGAGACTGGTGATACGGCTGAGGGGTCACATTTAAGGTCCTACAGTAGTTTTTAACCGCCCAGGGGCTCTCTGCCGAGTAGAACTAACCTATTTACTTGCCGCCTTAACCTTGTTTTTCAATTTATCTTTTGTGATCTTTTTGTGTTCCGATATCCACTCTCATGGGAATGTGGTAGAGGGTGGTCGCTTGTCAGTCGCGTATGTTTCTACCGATGAGAGATAAGAGCCACTCGGCCCGAGGAATCACCTTATTGCACGGCAGTCTTGAGTTTTAAAGCTGTATTCAGTGTTTCGCGGCATGCCCAATTATCTATGCCACTTACTCTCTGTGACGACAGCAAAAACGTTTTGCGTCATCACATTTTGAGTGAGCGAGGTGCATAATAAGCCACTCGCCCGAGTGGCCGGATTGCTGGACTAAAAATGGGCGTATATAGAATATACCCCCCTACCGTTGCGCCAGTCTTGTTCATAACACGGTCGCACAGGTATCTATGGACTCCCCCCCCCCCCCCCCCCCCCCCCTCCTTGCACAATGCGGGGGCGTACAGAAACCCTTGTGGAGACATTGCACAATGTACCACGCCTACCTTTAGGTGTGTTAGAGATGACACAGTAATCGGTATCATAGAGTCGCTGCTGGATAACACAAGGTTATATGCTACAACGTAGCTCGTACTACATCAGTAGGCATTACTCACCTAGGAGTAAGTGATCTGTTCTGCATCACGGTTGTCATGTGATAACAGCCAGTATGTAACAGCAGGTATTATGTTCTTGTACGCACTCGTACACATACCAAGTACTCTCTGGTACATACAGCAGTATAGCATAGTGTAGCTATACTCGTAGGACAGTACATTAAGTCAAGTACATACAGGTACAAACCAGAGGTTATGTAGTAGCCTAAGCTCTGTCATGAGTGTCAGTATCATAGGAGTATCGTACTTGCGTACGCGGCAGATATATAAACGGGACTGTCATTATTCTGTACCCTGAAAGTTTGGTAGAAATTTCGGGGAATAGCCCAGCTTGATTTCTTATTTAGGGCCGTATCCTTGGGGTTGTACGAGTATCCTGTTTTTGTTTTGAGATCGAGTTTACGACTTCACGTGCATGATGCGCACACGCTCTCACTCCTCTTCAGCTCTCTTCAACAACATGCTCTCCACGAGCTATTGTCTGCTGGACATAATCAACTAAGGCCTGGGGTCACCTTCATCATCTTCTTCTCTTCTCTTCTCTTTGAAGCTTCTCGTACAAGCTCACCTCACAGTGAGCTCGCGCTTACGTCCATTTTAGGCCGTGTCTTGTCGGGCATCGACAAGCGGGTCTACAGCGTACACATCAACGACGCGCTGATACACACGCTACAACTACATCCGTAAAACCTTTAGGTGTGCCGAATCGAGTGGTTGTCGACGCCGTGTGTGGTTTGCTATTATAAGTGCATTGTTCAGTGCCTCAAGAAATTTATCTTCGTCCAGGTCGTGTATGGGAGGGAGGCGAGGGGGGGCGGGGGGTAAGGTCACCCGTGCCAGCGTAAAAAAGGTTCTTCGAGCGAGTTCCGCCAGAGAAGACACCATTCAATCATAAAAAAACAATACTTAGAAAAAAATACGCACATCCCCCATGCCAAAACATGGGGCGCTGGTGGATCACCGTGTGATGCGTTGACATGTTTGGTACTTGGAACGCGCATGAAAAGAACATGTGATATATGATACCTCAAGTACCCCAGGTAACGCGCAGACGATAACAAAACAACCCGTTCGGGCGAATGAATTCCCGGGCGGGTTTTCCTCATCAAGAGAGGGAGAGAGCGCAAACAAAAAAAAACGAAAATGACGGTGCGTCCTCCGTGGAAAAACCACGACGACTTTTTATTTTAAAAGCCACTCCGTACGTAGATATTCTAGGTGTGCCTCCCCACCTATTATTTATTTTTTGCCGCAATTTGGCGGGGAAATCAATCCCGAGGGGAAGGGGGTGCTATTATACCGTGAGTGCCATGTGTACGGAAATTAGGTATCGTTATATGGCACAGCCTAACAACGCAGGGAAAACTTGCCGCCCGTGGTCGTTTTTGACACTAACTACTCGGAGTTACTGCGTCCTCGGCGCTTATATATACTACAAAGCAATAATACCACATATGTTTGTTTCCGACTATATAATAAAGAGTGACTAAGTTACGAGAAAACCCGCTCCTTCTCCCCCCCCATCGCCCCCCCCCCCCCGCCCCCCATTTTTTTACCAAATATTTGTTCCCGCATAGACACACGCGCCCTGAATTCTACAGCCTCAGATTGTGCCCCCCTCCCATATACGGGATGCACACCCTGCAAGAGGGCATATAACACCCGTAAGTACGCGGGATCGAAGTATAACACTCAGCTAGCAAAGACAAGTTTTGACGAAATCCTCGATCCCACAGCTGTTTTGTTTTTATTTAGCGGAAACGGTAGGGAGGTTATATACGAGGGTGTAAAAACAAAACATGACAAAAAAAAAAAAGTCGTTCCATTCCCGCTAAAATGGAAGGGCACATACATACTGCTGTACCACATTACCGCGGTACAGACTCGTATCACATGAATTATTATTATTATTGTCTTTGCCATCCGACAATGTGCAGCATGAGCTTCAACGTTGATTGATCGCTCATAACGTTCCCGAACGCAGAAAACCACGGAAACAAAGGAAACCTATACGACGCAAGGTCTACCTCCCTTTTATGTCTACTTCCCGCTAAGCTTTGTCCACAATACCCCACTTACTTGTTGTTTATTGTAGTTTGGGGGTTCTCGAAAGTTTAGGAATCCGCGCATCGTTCAAAGTTAATGTAGACGCTGCGGACTCCGTGTAGGTATTCGTATAGCCGACGCTGTCAATATATTTCATGTTTATTACTGTGTTTTGTCAGAAACAAAATGTGACAATAAATAACAATATATCAGCCGGTGTTTTCGAGCTTGAGCAGGATTATACCGAGACGCTGCTGAACTATGTGCGCGAGAAATAAATAGAAAAAAGTTTATCATCCCGCACCGCATCTTCCGCGGGGAAGTTCTAAAAATAGTGATCGTCATCGAACTAATATCCGGGGATGTTCCAAGAGTTCCCCCGTCCGTGTGATCGCCCCGCGCCAGAAAGCAAAAAAAAATACATGCACCGGTTACCATTCCGCACCACACCTTCTTCTGCAGAAGAAGTTCTAAAAATAGTGAGCATCTATGAAATAGTTTCCGGGGTTATTGTTCCAGCAGTTCCCCCGTCCGTGTGATCGCCCCGCAGCAGAAGCCAAACCCGTGCACCGAACGGGGGACCGACCGTGAAATGTTCATGACAGAAGTATTACCGTGGGGGGACCCCCAAAATGAAGAGGGCCTGCGGTACCCCCAAAAACCTACACATATTTGACGCGTGCTACGGTAGAGGTAGCACTTTTTGGCCGAATCGTTTTCTGAACGATCGGGCTCCTTAACCCAAATTCGTCGGACTTTCATTTTTGTGACGAATAATATTTCAGTGTATACTTCGGTCGTGAGATTTCTCATCCGGCAGCACTTTTATTTTCCTCCAAAATCATTTTTTTCGGTGAGGTATGACGCTCCTTAAGTGAGGAGCTCAGAAAAAAACACGGTGCACCTCTATCGTAGCATGCCTCATTTCCCAATTTTTACCAACAATATTTGGTCTTTTTTGCTATTATATTATCCCCCGTAATTCCAAATTGACAGCAGTTATTAATAGTTTCACAAGAAGAAAAAAAAAACTACTACTACTGTATGTACGATAGAGCGCCTAAAACTGAAAAAAAAATAATAGAATACGACTACTTCAGGGCATTAACGACTACCACAGGTACAGTAGTGAAGTAGTAGTAGTAGTAGTAGTAGTAGTAGTAGTAGTAGTAGTAGTAGTAGTAGTAGTAGTAGTAGTAGTAGTAGTAGTAGTAGTAGTAGTAGTAGTAGTAGTAGTAGTAGTAGTAGTAGTAGTAGTAGTAGTAGTAGTAGTATCACGGGAGACCATAGTGAATAGGACCAAATATTGTCAGTAAAGACAGGTAAATATATATTTTTCTTAGTTTCCACCTGTAATACTATTAATAGTAGTTTCCACCTGACGTGTCGATTCGTACTTCGTTTGACATCCGACAAACAAAGCGCATCGTGTGCTCAGCCCAATAGATTTTGCCACCAGGTACTATTATTATTAATAGTAGATACAGAGTACCCCCGTACACATATATATATGTGTGTCATTTTGCGGATTATCCTGTGTTCGGGTTCCGGCGATGTGCGGCATAATATTGAGCAGTATTTTGTGAGGGTATCACCTGCTGAGCTACAGGGGTAAAATATCGATCGATTACCCAGCCCAGGGTAATCCTTATAACAGTGTACACTGGATTGATAACGCCGGGATATTTGGGACGTCGGTACCGTATATGGCCGTACGTTGACCTACCCGCTTCGTTTCAGTGCCTGGGGAACCAGGGAGACGTGTTTTTTAGGGACGCACGCGCTTGCGTTTCTATTAAAAGAAACGTTCGAAGTGAGATTCGAATCCGTGTCCTGCCGACAACGCCAAATGTGAGGGTATTACCTGCTGAGCTATAGGCAGGGGTAAAAAATAAAAGATCCACAGACCAAGAAGGCGAAAAGCTGAATGATAATATGTTGGGGGTACGTACGAGTATTATTTTCAAATACACTGCACGGTTGATGGTACATTACGGTTTTTACCTCGACATAGACTTTCCGCCCTTCGGCCTACTTCGTACAGTAGAAACAAACTAATAGGGGTTTTCGATATACGGAAGGATGCATGCCAGGTTCTGATAAAAGGAGGGGGTATAAAGGACATCAAATAAATCGAGCACGAAGACAAAGCTCAAGCCGGTAGCACCAGATATGTACGTACTAGATTCAGAAGGGAGAACCTTTTGTACGGAAGGCTTTTTTTTGTTTCTTATTATCATGTGGAATTCTTCCTTTGGGGGTGCTATCTATTATTAGTGTGAGTGATTCAAACGTCAAAGCTCTTTCATTATACTCGTATACATAAATATCGCAAAGAAAAAATGTAGAACACGGTGTATGTATGTATTTATGTATGTATGTATGTATGTATGTATGTATGTATGTATTTATGTATGTATGTATGTATGTATGTATGTATGTATGTATGTATGTATGTATGTATGTATGTATGTATGTATGTATGTATGTATGTATGTATGTATGTATGTATGTATGTATGTATGTATGTATGTATGTATGTATGTATGTATGTATGTATGTACTCGTATGTATGCACATATTTTTATGTGTGTGTGACTGCATTTATTTTCAACGAGTTTGGGGGCAGCTGTGCTCCCCACAATCGATAAGCCCCGCCAGTCGCATACTTTACCCCAGCTAGAATAAGTGCTATCATCCCTTGCTATCATCGTAGCCCTCTGTTTTTCACGTACTACATACTACGTATTGGTATAGCCCTTTTTCTATAGGCGATATATATATACCATTCATGACCATGTATATAATGAAACACTTAGCTAGCAAAGATGAGCTTCGACGAAATCCTCGAGCTCACAGCTGTTGTGTTTTTTTTTATTTTTTTTAATATAATGGAAGTACCCTTTCGGGCCTCCATACGAGCAGCCAAACGGTTCTCGCGTTTCCGGCTATAAAGTGGGGTGAGAGCGCATGCTTGCGAACATTTTAGAGAGCCCTCCAAAATGAAACATACAGACTGCCGACAGCTACAGACAGGCGTAGCATACAGGCCCGCCGTGTAGAAATTGTCCCGGGTCTCAGATTTATCCCGCCAACCTCCCCCCGCCCCCGCCGCCGCCAGCCCCACCTGCCTGTTGCCTCTTTGCTACCGAGCGAGCCGAAAACCCTATATATATATATGCACCCGGAGGTAGAATTGCCAGACCCGACAGCATTTAAGAAATTGGAACCATTTAAGAAATGGCGATCATTTAAGAAAATGGGAGCATTTTTCTAGGAAAATTGGGGCCTTTTGAATATCTTCGGAGACAAGAACATGATGAGGCTCTTGACTTTCTTGTGCGCGAAACACAAAAAAAAACAATATAAATGACGCATGCTACGTACGGTTTGAGCCAGCACCATGGCGACCACTCTGCTGCCACAGAAACAACAACAAACCGGCTCCACCCACTCTAAACCCTTCCAGAGCTGAAAAATATATCCCACACTAATTCCAAGTAGTTTTTCCCCACAAACGGGGGACCGGTTATTAACCTCTTAAGAACTGGTCCCACGAATTTAGGGGAAAAATACTTGGAATTAGTGCGGAACATTTTTTTCAGGTCTGAAACGGTTAAGGGAGTAAGGGCCCGAATTAACGAGTATAAAATAATTCAATTTGGAAAAAACAAAATTCAAGTTCGCTTTTCATTGGTCAACACATGCACCAGCACCAAATATTATGCCCCAAGATCCTAATATTTGGTGTGCTGGTGCGTGTGTTGACCAATGAAAAGCGGATTTGAATTTTTGTTTTTCCAAATTGATTTTTTTTTCCTTCTTCGTTAAAACGGGCCCTAAGGGGCTCGCTAATACCTCTCGCCCAAAAACTCTGCCCGTTTTGAAAGAATTCGAGAGCCCAACGCGAAGAACAATGTTCCTGACCTATGCATATATATGTACGTGCATGTACGTATATAGAGAGGCATACTATGTACGATAGATAATGGAGGTAGCACCTGCTAGGCTAAAAACTAATATTATGGGAGCCTCTGTTAGGCTTCTTTATTACCCAAATGTGAGGTTATTACCTGCTGAGCTATAGGGGTAAAAGATCGATCAATTACCCAGCCCAGGGTAATCCTTATAACACTTTCCCCCCCTCTGAACGGCGGGATATTTGGGACGTCGGTACCGTATACGGCCGTACGTTGACCTACCCGCTCCGTTTCAATACCTGGGGAACCAGGGAGACGGGTTTTTTGGGGACGCACGCGCAAGCTGTTCTATACAAGAAACGTTCGAAGTGAGATTCGAACCCGTGCCCTCGACGACGTTAAATGTGAGGGTATTACCTGCTGAGCTATAGGGGTAAAAGATCGATCAAATACCCAGCCCAGGGTAATCCTTATAACACCAAACCGTCGGGATGCCACTTTTTTTTTTTTGCAATACCTGGTATATATTTTTGTATACCTATATATTATATAGGGGATATAGTGTCAATCACATCTTGCCCTCTCAAAATCAGTTGTTTTGTGTGAGATATATAGAGCTCTAAGGTTCTATTATACTGTCATATAATCAAATAATAATGAGTGAAAAAACACAATAATATCATAAACAAAAAAAGTTGTTCGTGCACCTCTACTACGGCGGCATACGAGCAGGAACTTATTATACCAGGCATCATGTACGCATGTATGTATGTGTCGTATACGATATTACGTGAACAAAAACGTCTCGTATAAAACGCAACCGAGATACCACGTGTTGAGGGGGGCAGTTAGTTGCTTCCCGGTTGAGCATTGCAGACGGTTTCACCGATAAGGCGAGTGGCTTATTATGCACCTCACTGACTCAAAATGTGATGACGCAAAACGTTTCTGCTGTCGTCACAGAGAGTAAGCGGCATAGATAATTGGGCATGCCGCGAAACACTGAATAAAGCTTTAAAGCTCAAGACTGCCGTGAAATAAGGTGATTCCTCGGGCCGAGTGGCTCTTATCTCTCATCGGTAGAAACATACGCGACTGACAAGCGACCACCCTCTACCACATTTGCCTCCATCGTGTGTATGCAAAAATAGCAGGGTTTCCTCTTTTTCTTGGGTGGTGGCATTCATTAGTGGGGGTGTGCGTGTTTCTATGTGACCTCAGGTTCATATTATATAAATAGTATATATAATATATATATATATAGTTTGAGGAAGCTCTCTATACCTCCCCCGAAACCTTGACTGGAAGAACCCCAAACAAAGTATGGTATGGCCTACAGCGCAGTAGTTGTAGGTACACCATGGAAAAAAAATAGTGTGAAACTTTACGATGCTGGGGTGTAGGAGCAGCCTTGGAGACGGATAGGTAAGGTAAGTGGTGGGAGAGAGTTATGGGAGAGAGAGAGACTATACTGTGCAGAATGCACACCGCGCAAAGAGCGTTCTGGGTTTGCGCACACAGGGGTGCTACCGCGTAGTTTCGGCGAGGGGGAAGTTGCCAAAAAACGAACAAGAAAGAAGAGGTGCATGTTGTCGGGAAAAGGACAACAAATGGAGTGTTGCGGATAAAGCTCAGCGGGAAGTAGACATAGATAGAAGGAAGTTAGACTTTGCGCATAGGTTTCCTTTGTTTCCGTGGTTTTCTGCTTTATTTCGGGAATGTTAACAGCGATCGACGTTGAAGCTTAGCATGCTGCACATTGTCGGATGGCAAATATGATACTAATACTGATCATATATTTTATCGCATCTGGTAGAGAGCTGTCGGATACTGGTATATAATGTCAATGTCCGACTCTTATTAATTAACATCCTTGGTTAGTATCATCGCTGTCACGAAAACGAGGCGCTGATATCGCACCCCTGTGCGAGCTCAACGTTCTTCTTACGGTCCGTACTACTACTTGAGAGGGGTCTTCGGTTCATGCGCGATCCTCTGTCAAAGAAAAACAACAAGTAATCACAATAAAAAAAAAAAAAACATGACAATGATGTTGGGTACGGCAGCAGTAGTAACGTTGTTGCCGTTGATTGTTGCCTCAGTTAGCTGATGTGGAGGAGTCCCATCGCCCAAGGTGACGCATGCTACGATAGAGGTGCACCATGTTTCTGCCTTCTAAGGGTGGTCACTTAAGGAGCGTCATACCTCACCGAAAAAAATGAGTTTGGAGGAAAATAAAAGTGCTGCCGGATGCGAAATCTCATGACCGAAGTATAGTCTGAAACAGTATTCGTCACAAAAAAATGAAAAGTCCGACGAATTTGGGTTAAGGAGCCCGATCGTTCAGAAAACGATTCGGCCAAAACGTGCTACCTCTGCCGTAGCACGCGTCCAGTCACACATACAGATACATGTTTTCCCCAAAACACCTCCACTTTACTACGCAATGCAATGGTCCCTCTACGGTGTGCCGGTATGCGCCAGCCAATCTTACGGGCACTATGTGTCTATATGATGTTAATCCTGTATGTGCCAAGCGGTATCACGGGTTATTATTGGGTGCAGTCCCGGGCTACTCCGAACACTGCAACACTGGTCAATCTGATCTGTCTCCAGCACAGGCGCTATAGAGCGGGCAGCCGGGGCTACTCAATCAACCGGCACACTATAGAGGGACAAGCTACTACAATAATAGTAAACTGTACACCACACCTCGCGTGATAATTCGCGCCCGCCCGTGGTCCAAAATGACGTAACACTTCGTGTCATGTTAAGGATTACGGGGTGGGCTAATGTAGTAAATAGAACCTACATTACGCACTAAAACCTATATATTTAGATACTTTTACTTACAATATTTAGTCCTGTTTACTAGCGTTTACTATGGTCACCCGTACAGAGGTAGAGATACCAAGAGCGTAAAACAAAAAAGAGAAAACGACACCACACTCACTCGTAGGAAGGCCAGAATGAAAAACAAACCGGATCGCTGTGATCACAGGACGAAATGAGCGAAAACCATTTTTTTGTTTTCGTTTTTTGTTCCCTTTTTTCAACTTGGTTTTAGAGACCCCCCTATTTTTTTTTCTTTCGTTGGTGG